>VOQZ01000195.1:0-197407 GCA_008079305.1 Phytophthora palmivora | reverse complement strand
ATAAACAACTTTACCACTGATGCCACACACACACAAATACGTATGTCGCGGAAACGTGTCAACTACCATGAATACCTGAACACCATCGGTCACCCTCACGCGATTGTTCGCATGGAACCACCGACAGCTCGAATCGAGTCGCTGGCGCAGAGCCTATGTCGAACAATCTATCATTTCGACGTCACACACACACGTTCTTGTCTACTTTACCAGCACAATTGTATATGAGCTAGTTAGTCATGAGACCAAGTGGAAAGGTGTGTCGTGCCAGCTGACGCAGCAAGATGTGGTGGTTGGTTGGAAAGTTGTGTGGATATTTTGAATTTGATGTTTTGATGTTGGTGTGGGGGAATAGCTCAGTGGTAGAGCGCTGATTCCAGTCCCAGCGGTCGGGGGTTCGATCCCCTCTTCCCTCAACCTTTGTGTCTTTGAGCTGTCTTCGTTGCTCTTTGCCGGCTTTCGCACTCACACGACCGTTCACAAAACCGATTGGCAGGCTGCTAGGGTGTTCACTCACTTGGCCACTATGATACAACCGAACAAAAAGTGCGATACTTCTCGATTTATGCGTGTCATCCTTGCGCAGGGGCCATGCTAATCTTCTCTGTATCGTTCCAATTTTTTACGGATGACCACCGAAGTGGTTCCTACCTTCTCACCACACACCACACCTATAAATGTCTGTTTTGGGCCTCACATCCAGAACCACTTTTCACCGAAAAGGGAAGCTGAGGTCGTATCACACGTTTCAGCAACGCCGTGCGAAGGGATGTGACTCCCAGTGGTGGCTGAATGACCGCCAACAGCAAGCAGCTCAACCAAGAGGCTTGCGT
Source organism: Phytophthora palmivora (assembly GCA_008079305.1). Taxonomy (NCBI): domain Eukaryota; phylum Oomycota; class Peronosporomycetes; order Peronosporales; family Peronosporaceae; genus Phytophthora; species Phytophthora palmivora. The sequence goes on along the minus strand of VOQZ01000195.1, from coordinate 196,574 downwards.
GAACGAAGAGAGTGGACAAACGATCGAAGGACGAAGAGTACAGAGGAGAAAAGGAAAACGACAGCTGTGAGATTCGAACTCACGCGGGTTGCCCCATTAACTTAGCAGGCTAACGCCTTAACCACTCGGCCAAGCTGTCATCGTACACATTCACCAAACATGCTTTCTCGAACCACCCTCACCTAACCCAAATACATCGCGCCACCTCGACTAAACTCTCCATGGAATGGGAATGGCTGCGGTATATGCACTACTCATCACACAGCGCCAGTGCGCATGCCAACCCATCACACACACATCATCACACGTACCATCACATACCACACACTGCACGCACGTCACCTCAACGACACATTAAATAGCAACACAGGTATCATGGACGCCTGCCGGTAAACCACTGCTTCCCACACTGGCTTCCCACACTGGAGCTCTTCAACTCGTTAACTGTAGCATACTAATAGCGGTGTGAAGTAAGTACTCACCACGCAACTCAAGCCACGCCACTTGCCTACGCATGCCGTCACGTTCATACATACTCGGGACGTGGCACTGTATGTACATCGACTGCGCGAGAATAAAGCAGGAGACCAAAGCGGTACCTCATTATTCCTGTATTAGTGAATTCAACGGTAGTCTGTTGCGCAATGGTGATGATATTGTCTACACCGCATAGCTTTTGTAGCTCGCATTGTCAATGTGTGAAATCCGAGTGCTGGAACTGACCCATGAAGGACGGTGCTAAGGCGTGGTAAGCGAAAGAATAAGGAAACAGTGGCACCCCAACAAAAGCTGTGTAATGGCACCGACCGCTGGAGGCAGAGAGAGTGTGGAGAGGCAAAAGAAGAGCCCCGCAGGCGGGATCGAACCACCGACCTTTCGCTTACGAAGCGAGTGCTCTACCACTGAGCTATAGGGGCTTCTATACACACTCATACACACTCACACCAACAAAACAACAAAACAACAAAACACCAAAACAACAAAACAACAAAACAGCACAATATAACAACTTTACCACTGATGCCACACACAACACAAATACGTATGCGCGGAAACAGTGTCAACTACCATGAATACCTGAACACCATCGGTCACCCTCACGCGATTGTTCGCATGGAACCACCGACAGCTCGAATCGAGTTCGCTGGCGCAGAGCCTATGTCGAACAATCTATCATTTCGACGTCACACACACGTTCTTGTCTACTTACCAGCACAATTGTATATGAGCTAGTTAGTCATGAGACCAAGTGGAAAGGTGTGTCGTGCCAGCTGACGCAGCAAGATGTGGTGGTTGGTTGGAAAGTTGTGTGATATTTTGGAATTTGATGTTTTGATGTTGGTGTGGGGGAATAGCTCAGTGGTAGAGCGCTGGATTCCAGTCCAGCGGTCGTGGTTCGATCCCCTCTTCCCTCAACCTTTGTGTCTTTGAGCTGTCTTCGTTGTGCTCTTTTGCCGGCTTTCGCACTCACACGAACCGTTCACAAACCGATTGCAGGCTGCTAGGGTGTTCACTTCACTGGCCACTATGATACAACCGAACAAAAAGTGCGATACTTCTCGATTTATGCGTGTCATCCTTGCGCAGGGGCCATGCTAATCTTCTCTGTATCGTTCCATTTTTACGGATGACCACCGAAGTGGTTCCTACCTTCTCACCACACACCACACCTATAAATGTCTGTTTTGGGCCTCACATCCAGAACCACTTTCACCGAAAAGGGAAGCTGAGGTCGTATCACACGTTTTCAGCAACGCCGTGCGAAGGGATGTGACTCCCAGTGGTGGCTGAATGACCGCCAACAGCAAGCAGCTCAACCAAGAAGGCTTGCGTGAACGAAGAGAGTGGACACGATCGAAGGACGAAGAGTGCAGAGGAGAAAAGGAAAACGACAGCTGTGAGATTCGAACTCACGCGGGTTGCCCCATTAACTTAGCAGGCTAACGCCTTAACCACTCGGCCAAGCTGTCATCGTACACATTCACCAAAACATGCTTTCTCGAACCACCCTCACCTAACCCAAATACATCGCGCCAACTCGACACTAAACTCTCCATGGGAATGAATGCCGTATACACTACTCATTCACAGCGCCAGTGCGCATGCCAACCCATCACAACACATCACATCACACGTACCATCACATACCACACACTGCACGCACGTCACCTCAACGACACATTAAATAGCAACACAGGTATCATGGACGCCTGCCGTAAAACTGCTTCCCACACTGGCTTCCCACACTGGAGCTCTTCAACTCGTTAACTGTAGCATACTATAGCGGTGTGAAGTAAGTACTCACCACGCAACTCAAGCCACGCCACTTGCCTACGCATGCCGTCACGTTCATACATACTCGGGACGTGGCACTGTATGTACATCGACTGCGCGAGAATAAAGCAGGAGACCAAAGCGGTACCTCATTATTCCTGTATTAGTGAATTCAACGGTAGTCTGTTGCGCAATGGTGATGATATTGTCTACACCGCATAGCTTTTGTAGCTCGCATTGTCAATGTGTGAAATCCGAGTGCTGGAACTGACCCATGAAGGACGGTGCTAAGGCGTGGTAAGCGAAAAGAATAAGGAAACAGTGGCACCCCAACAAAAGCTGTGTAATGGCAACCGAGCTGGAGCAGAGGGAGTGTGGAGAGGCAAAAGAAGAGCCCCCCAGGCGGGATCGAACCACCGACCTTTCGCTTACGAAGCGAGTGCTCTACCACTGAGCTATAGGGGCTTCTATACACACTCATACACACTCACACCAACAAAACAACAAAACAACAAAACAACAAAACAACAAAACAACAAAACAACAAAACAACACAATAGAGCGAATAAGAGAGACTTTGAATCCTGAGTTTGAAGCCAAAAAGTACAATAAAAAGTAGGTGAACTTAGCGCCGCGCGTCTGGGACATTTTGAACTGCAAAATCCCAAATTGCTGGAGTGCAAAGTACGGATTCGATTCATTCATTTTGACGCAAAATGCAGCCGGAAAGGGCGGGAAAAGGCGCGTCACCGCGGCGGGTCACACGGGGTGAGTGCGGAATGAGCTTGAGCACTACAACGGAATTGCTCCAGACAAGGCGTGCGCGGGGCTTCACTTCCTGTGGTCATGGCAGACAGAGTCAGTCAGCTCAACAGGCTGAGATACCTTCTCGGAGACTCCGACGATGAAGCTGAAGAACACAAGACGGAGGACTGTAGCCCTGAACCTGCATCAAATTCAAGACCACGGAGTGTAGCTTCTGCTTTTGTCCCCACACTCTCTGGTCTCCGAGGAAGACTCCCCCCACAGCGGACACTTGGACAAGGGTTACGCTCAGCAAGTATCCGAACTGGTTATCGAGAGACGAGTCCCTCGCTGGTGCCTGCACCTAATACGGAAGCACACGAGTTTCAACAACCAAATCGAGTCGATGCAGCGCCAACTGCTGTGCATGATCCAGAAGCTGTAGAGTGTCTTCAAGGACGCGACCAAGCTGCTCAAGCCCCTGCACAGCAACGCAGAAACGCTCAGCAGTTGGTGAATATGGCTCGGCCTGTTGTGGCGATTAGGAACTGGTCTACGAACTATGAGGCACAGGAAGCAGTTCTTGACAGTTACCGCGCTAATGAAGTGCACGTAGCACCACATGGCCAGCATGGTACCCGACTTACAGCAGCTGTGGAATACCTTAAGACGACATGGGGGTACAAAGCTCATGAGTGAACCATGGTAACCGAAAGCGCTTTCGGCAGTCGGTGTCTGACATCTCGTTCAAGTCGAACGCGATCATAGGCAACACCGGCAGGTCTCGGTGAAGAAAGTAGCCCAGAGAAAGCGCTATTTCCCACGCTCGGCGCCTTCCAAGCCGTCTGATAAGAAGCAAAAACTTACCCGCGTCTTTGCTGCGAATGACGCGGTTGTTGCCTCTCCACTGAAGCGCCAGCACGATTGCTCTAAGCGGGGAAAATCGCCGAAGCAGGTATTTCATCACGCAGACAGCGTATTGCTCCCTGTCCGCAGGGAGCGCATCCACAGTTATGTCGTGTGTGTCGACGTTCCGCATTGCCTTGATCGATCTGTTGACAAGTAGCATACAGTCGGTCAGCACTACGCTCGCAAAGCCTTCAACACTGAGGCTCCGCACCTTATCGTATCAAAATGTAGTGTGTTTGTAGGACATCAAATTCAAATTCAATTTGCTCTTATCGCGCTTCCATTTTGAACTGCAATTTGGGTGCGAACCTTGAGTCTACCGAGAAAAGTCGCCGCCCCCGGAAAGGCGCGAGTAAAGTGCGATTCAAAACTGCCTTCAAATTCAGGACTCAACTCTCTCTTATTCGCTGTAATAGATAACAAAATCATTAATGAAGCAACATTTATTAGGATTGCATTTCATGAATAGCAAAGTTTGTATTGATTCATTCAAACTTTCGGCTTTACGTAATTTATATTCATTGAAAATATCGAAAGGAAAAATTACATATTTCACCAAAGATATGCAGTCGTAATAATTGTGGAATTTAATAAATATTATTTTTAAGAGTGTGCTGGAAGGGGGTCAACTTGAAGTCAACTTCAACTGCCAGAACGGCTCGATAGCAGGCTCTCGAAACAGGTAATATATGCTCTCCTGTTTAGGAAAACACACTTTGAGAAAAAACTCTATAGTAAAAAAATGAAAACATTGCTGGTTGTAGAGATATTAATGAAAGAATGTTTGAAAGTCTTTTAGGAAGTTAAAAGGCTTGTGACAACTGGGTTTCCTCGTCCTCTTGAGCTGGACGGCGGTACGGAGCAGGACGCTGGAATGCTGATCGTGTGCGACGCGTTGACAACGATCGAACAGCAGGGGTTGCAAGGCGCTCGTCACGGCGTGTACGATACGCCTTCTGACTTCGTGCACGCTTCTCCTTTGCCTCATCGGCCATTGACTGGTAGCGCGCTAAGACGGAACGGTAGTGTGTGCTGTCCTCAGAGCGAAGTGGCATGTAACTCACGTGGTAGTTAGTTAGGGCAAAACACAGGCTCGCTATCATGTCGAACCTGGTTTCGTTCCACTTGTAGGTCACGTACATCGCCTTCCACAACATGCACACTCGACCGAAAAAGTTCTCGACCAACACACGGTCGGAAGAGACGAGGCGGTTTCGGGCAACATCTTGGTGGCTTAATTCAGAACCACGAGGCTTCCGCTTCGGTTGAATCGTTCGAATTGACCCCTCTGAGCCTTGGTACCCTTTGTCTACGAGTACGCCCCGCTGCAGGGGGTGTTGAGCCCCACCTTCACCGTTGTCTTCAATCTCGAGCTCCTCCATGGTCTTCTGCAACATGTCCATGTGTACAGCCTTCCTATCAAGGAACATCGTTAAGTCCGACTTGGAGCCAGGTTCGTGGGGTGATAGGTCGATGGCTACACCCGGATAAGCCACCGAGCACTCGAGTTTGTACCCGTACATCTTGTGCTTGCCACTAAAGTAGGTTTTTTGCTCTGCAAACCGACCGCTTGGGCGATAGGCAGGTTGAAACTTTACGTCAGTTGCGTATAGTGCACACGGGTAGTTACGAAAGGTCCTTCCGTGCTCGCGTTGTTCCGTCATCGTTACTCGCTTCACGAACTTCTCAGAAAGAATAGGCTGAATAACCGTGAATAACTTGTAAATCATCTTTTCCAGCGTGTTTGGTTTCAATCCAAAGTCAACAGCATGCTTGTCCCAGGTATCGAAATGTTTTAGGACCACGAATCCCATAAACAAAGCGTCTTTAGCTGTCGTCTTACTTTTGCGGCCACGACCAAGATTCCACACGCCGTACAAGTCACCCTCAACAATGCTCCATAGTAGCTCAAACTCACTCTGCGTGAAATTTGTCATTGTCTTTAAAACGCGATTTCCACCTTGCAAATAGAATGAGTCCATGACAGGTGACTCAGACTCAACCACTGCTTCTTCAACGTAGTCAACGTAGGCTCCAAATGCGTGAGTGCTTAGCTCCAAATTCTCGTCTTCGTCTTGCTGTAGTAGACGCAGTCTTGCGACCACGTCCGCCGCTTCCATGATTTTACGAACTGATTCATAGTTTACATGTTATTCCTGCTGAGAACTCTACACCAGTCAATATTTGGTTGGCTAAGAACTTATGCTAGTAACATTGACCTTTTCATCATTTGCTGCATTCCATAATATTAGACTCTCCACATGATTTGCTTCATGTTCATACCGATGTGCAGCTGTGTTCTCTCAGTATTGCTGTAGAACATGTATCATAGCGCCAGTTGCTGCATGACTCCTGTTACTTGGATTGACCACCCTAAATCATAATAATGTAAGATTTTCATCAGTAGCTCTAATATAAACAACTTTACCACTGATGCCACACACACACAAATACGTATGCGCGGAAACAGTGTCAACTACCATGAATACCTGAATACCATCGGTCACCCTCACGCGATTGTTCGCATGGAACCACCGACAGCTCGAATCGAGTCGCTGGCGCAGAGCCTATGTCGAACAATCTATCATTTCGACGTCACACCACGTTCTTGTCTACTTACCAGCACAATTGTATATGAGCTAGCTAGTCATGAGACCAAGTGGAAAGGTGTGTCGTGCCAGCTGACGCAGCAAGATGTGGTGGTTGGTTGGAAAGTTGTGTGATATTTTGGAATTTGATGTTTTGATGTTGGTGTGGGGGAATAGCTCAGTGGTAGAGCGCTGGATTCCAGTCCCAGCGGTCGGGGGTTCGATCCCCTCTTCCCTCAACCTTTGTGTCTTTGAGCTGTCTTCGTTGCTCTTTTGCCGGCTTTCGCACTCACACGGCCGTTCACAAACCGATTGCAGGCTGCTAGGGTGTTCACTCACTTGGCCACTATGATACAACCGAACAAAAAGTGCGATACTTCTCGATTTATGCGTGTCATCCTTGCGCAGGGGCCATGCTAATCTTCTCTGTATCGTTCCAATTTTTACGGATGACCACCGAAGTGGTTCCTACCTTCTCACCACACACCACACCTATAAATGTCTGTTTTGGGCCTCACATCCAGAACCACTTTCACCGAAAAGGGAAGCTGAGGTCGTATCACACGTTTCAGCAACGCCGTGCGAAGGGATGTGACTCCCAGTGGTGGCTGAATGACCGCCAACAGCAAGCAGCTCAACCAAGAGGCTTGCGTGAACGAAGAGAGTGGACAAACGATCGAAGGACGAAGAGTACAGAGGAGAAAAGGAAAACGACAGCTGTGAGATTCGAACTCACGCGGGTTGCCCCATTAACTTAGCAGGCTAACGCCTTAACCACTCGGCCAAGCTGTCATCGTACACATTCACCAAACATGCTTTCTCGAACCACCCTCACCTAACCCAAATACATCGCGCCAACTCGACACTAAACTCTCCATGGGAATGAATGCCGTATACACTACTCATTCACAGCGCCAGTGCGCATGCCAACCCATCACAACACATCACATCACACGTACCATCACATACCACACACTGCACGCACGTCACCTCAACGACACATTAAATAGCAACACAGGTATCATGGACGCCTGCCGGTAAACCACTGCTTCCCACACTGGCTTCCCACACTGGAGCTCTTCAACTCGTTAACTGTAGCATACTATAGCGGTGTGAAGTAAGTACTCACCACGCAACTCAAGCCACGCCACTTGCCTACGCATGCCGTCACGTTCATACATACTCGGGACGTGGCACTGTATGTACATCGACTGCGCGAGAATAAAGCAGGAGACCAAAGCGGTACCTCATTATTCCTGTATTAGTGAATTCAACGGTAGTCTGTTGCGCAATGGTGATGATATTGTCTACACCGCATAGCTTTTGTAGCTCGCATGTCAATGTGTGAAATCCGAGTGCTGGAACTGACCCATGAAGGACGGTGCTAAGGCGTGGTAAGCGAAAAGAATAAGGAAACAGTGGCACCCCAACAAAAGCTGTGTAATGGCAACCGAGCTGGAGCAGAGAGAGTGTGGAGAGGCAAAAGAAGAGCCCCCAGGCGGGATCGAACCACCGACCTTTCGCTTACGAAGCGAGTGCTCTACCACTGAGCTATAGGGGCTTCTATACACACTCATACACACTCACACCACAAAACAACAACACAACAAAACAACAAAACAACAAAAAACAAAACAACAAAACAACAAACAGCACAATATAAACAACTTTACCACTGATGCCACACACACACAAATACGTATGCGCGGAAACAGTGTCAACTACCATGAATACCTGAATACCATCGGTCACCCTCACGCGATTGTTCGCATGGAACCACCGACAGCTCGAATCGAGTCGCTGGCGCAGAGCCTATGTCGAACAATCTATCATTTCGACGTCACACCACGTTCTTGTCTACTTACCAGCACAATTGTATATGAGCTAGTTAGTCATGAGACCAAGTGGAAAGGTGTGTCGTGCCAGCTGACGCAGCAAGATGTGGTGGTTGGTTGGAAAGTTGTGTGATATTTTGGAATTTGATGTTTTGATGTTGGTGTGTGTCTTGTACCCAATCTCTCAAAGAATACTTATGCATTCTGTTGGACCCGGAGGTATACAGGGAAATTGCTACTATTCCAAATATTCCGACGCATGTATCAATGTCGACGGCTGTGTAGCACTCGGTGTTGCGTATGCATGGGTGGTTTGGCGGCCGAAATGGACCAGATGTAGTATCATCAAGACACCGCAAGATCTGCAAGAACTAATTCTCTGCTTCTGTGTAGCTGGCCGACACATCTAAAATCAATTATTTCAGTACCTGGAAGCAATGGAAAACCTTTTGCGCTAATACGAGATGTGCTATTGGCTCCCGTCCACGGATAGACATCGCCAATCCTTACAGCTTACTCTGTTTGCAATTAGCTGTTGGAAACAAGAAGCAGACGGCTCCACTTTGCGACCTGAAACAATTCGGGCTAAAATCAACAATATCTGCTGGTATCAGAAGCTCATAGCCGGATTTGACCCACGATTGTCCCCTCAACATGAAATTGTCATCAGCGAAATGCGCCGATTCAACCCACCCAGCACCAAACGATGCCCAGTCATCCTCGACACAATGATCTCAACTTATCTACAGCTCTCAGCTGTGTTATTTGTGGGGCTTCGTTGCTGAGATGATTCTTCTGGGAAATTTTTGTCTTCACGTTGAAAAATTCACGTATATTGTATTCGAGTCGAGGATGTTAGTATTTTCGACAAGTATGGAGACACTACCACAAGTTTCAAGACCGTCACAACACTAGAAGGGCGCCTACGCGGAAGTAAAACAGGTCAGTCACGGCGATTCCCAACGCGACAAATGCTGAAGAGTGAAAGGGTGCCACTTTGCCCCTTGTTCACCACTCTTACTACTTAAAAACGCTTCAACCCAGGACATATCGAAGGAAGCATCGCTATGCTCATTAAGTAAACAAAGCACGCTGTCTTCAGAAAGTGTTACACGAATTCTGAGAAAGACAGCGGCGAAGTGTAAGACAAACCCGGAATGAATCTCCACCTACTCAATAAGAATCGGAGTACATCAGCGCTACATGCAGCAGGTATCGATGCCGACACAATTCATATGCAAGGAAGGTGGGCCTCTGGTTCCTACAAAATTTATTTCCCACACACCGAGGCTGATATGTTACAGCTAGCTCAACGAATGGGATCTCACAAAACAATCAACGGTATTTAACATTGATGACCAATCCAACAACTGGGGTGACGCGATCACCAGTGTCCGCGTGGTCGGGCCGCTCAAGAAAATAAAGTTGACTATTTTTACCCCATGGTTACCTGTCTTAAGCGGGAGAAAATGGCACGTTTGGCGATACTAAAGCGGTGCTTGTCAGGACTATGTGCAAGCAGGACACCTAAGGGTAACATCTATCTCAGCTGTGGGAATTAAGACACGTTTCGCAACGGACATCCACGCTTGACTCTCATACAATAGCGATGGAGCACAACATCACTCAACCACCTGTGAAAGTCGATAGTGGTCATCTCCTATCAGCAACCACAGTCGAAACCTGTGCAACCGATGACTGTGATGCTGCAACACGAGGATAACATCCAACATAAGTTTAGATAGTCTAGCTATTGAAGACTTCAACTGGAGCCCCCGTGTCCGTCCGTCCGTCTGCCGTCAGTTTTTTAGCGTGCGCTCCTCATAAGTGCGACTACACCATTGGCTGCCGAATACAGCGAAGGCGGCACCGATGGGCTCTTTGCTCCCGAGTGAAGCGAAGGTGGCTCGATTGGCCAATATTCGGTTGATGCGGTCAACATAATTGTACTTAGAATAGATATTTGGTGTGATCAACACACATCGCACTTTAGTGAGGTCTCTCTAAGACAATTTGCCCACGTTTCTAAATAGAAAGCACGCGATGCAACAACGAGGACAACGCGCGCTGCGAGAATGTGCGTCGGAAGGCAGATTAGGTGCAGCCAACATATGAACACTTTTTCGAACACTGTAGAAAGCGTAACGCCAATTTTGGTATGAGAAACCACAGTAGTTCAGAAATTATTGATATAGAAGCCTCTGATTAGTCAAAATAAATAGATTGGCATTTCTAAAACTGATGATACATTTTTGCTGCTTTATGTGGGACTTTTGGATCAAATAGGCACAATATATTTACAGTTGGACAACTTGATTAATACACTAATGGCCGAAGTTAGTATTCCAGTATAACAGAGGTGGGCAGGCCAAGGCGTTGTACACGGTAGACAAGGGCTAACATGATTCCAATCATTCTAAATATATGCTCAAACGATACAGACGCAAAGGTTAAGTGATATTACGGGCTACCGGAGAAATGGAGATGTTAAACGATGGTTGCTACTTCTGTGCTGTATATGATGTTCGGCGAGCGCGTTGCCGCTCGCGGAACGAATTCCACGCTATCATTTCTATCTGGTGTTAGCTTTGGTGTTGTTTTTCACATGGAATTTTCAACGGTCCGCGGATAATATAGCATTTAGATCAAAATGAGAGTAATCTATAACGGAACAGTGATATTTAAAGTTGAAATAAAGGGTGGGCAGTATGTATAATAATACAGTGAGTACTAAGAACGACTCTATACGGAGTTCAGCAACATGATATAGAGACTGACACGTTGGGTGAAATAGCCAAAGTGATAAAAACCTAAGGTCAACACGACATTTAGATTAAACAGGATACCGAACGTCACAAATAGTGGAGGTCGCGTAGCGAGCGAAACTAGGATTGATACTTCTGTGTTGCATATAGCGCAGCGAGCGCGGAGCAAATTCCACTCTACCATTGATTTCTGGTGTCAACATTAGTGGTTTGTATATGGAGTTTTAAATGGTTGGTGGACAGTTTAATATTTAGACCTCAAAACTAAAACAAAGGGTGGCAAATATACAGAAGAACAGCGAGTGCGTAGCGTGAGCGAAACGGCAAACCAACCAACCATTGACTTTCAACACGTAGCGTGGCGCTCTGCTAGCGAGTGGCAACCAGGCAAATAAAGATGTATATGCTGCGCGATTTAACGATGCATAGCTGGGGGCGGCAGTTTCTCTCCTTCGAGGATAGCACTGTACTGGACATCCTCTTGTTGGCCGACTTTCTGCGATATTGAAACACAGGATAAACGAGAGCGATAATATGCAGCCCCTAAACAACCTTCAGTAGTACTTCCTTGATTGGAAGCGTAACTGAACGTTATACCTCTGCGTCCTGAGCTGATCGTGGAAGTCGACACCGCTCATATATCGGTGGTGGATGCGGACCAGCTCAAGCGCGGGCACCTGATGCATTTATCGTTGATGCACCGGCCTATGGGAAATACATACACCGATGTAATATTCCAGCGTTCATTGACGTACAAAATTAATCAAAGATTTCCAAACGCCTATGCTGCGTTAGTAGAGGCCGCAACAGAGCGTTCATGTTGTGAATTACTACAGCCTCTCCAGAGTTGTTGTCTCTGGATAGAGGTGTTTGAAGATCCGCTTTCGTCCCCTAGTATATATTAATACTAATGGTAACAAATCAGATAAACTAACATACAGCAACCTAACCCCCAAGTCCTTACGGTTGTACATTACAACATCGCTTTGCGCACTTTTCCATAACATGTTGTATTTTACAACATGTTATGTCAGCAGTGGAGACACCTGTCGTACCTGCAGTGCCAGCACCACAAAGTGACATCACCGCTTCTTCAGCCGGACGTACAACCGCTCGGTAAGCTACGTATGCGACGTTGTATTATATAACATGTTTGATAATCTGATGACGTATATGGTTGTGTCGTGATAGAACTCTGGATTCGAATGTACTGCTTGATAGTGACTCGTCAGATGGAGGCGAGATGGCGGCAATTGACGAGCCAGCCGCTGTAGACAACGGCATGACGTCTGAGGTGGAAGGTGACAGCTCGGACTCCGAAAGCTGGTACGTGGAACATGCAGATGATGATGATCCGTCCGCTGCGCAAGAAGAAGCGCACGAGGTAGTTGATGAAGATAGCAGCGACGATGAGCTAGATGGTGAAGCTATCGCTGAGCGCCATCGCAAGAACGCGTACAAGCGAATAGCGATGCAGAGGCTGCGGGAAGCGGTGGCTAAGCTACCAAGACATTGGCGTGCTACTATTGATAACTGGAGTGAGTTGACGGAAGACGAGATGGCTGTGCTTGCACAGGACACGAAGGCGCTCCAGAAGGTGCGCTCGGTTGGCTGGAACTTGGGTACGTGACTGGCTCCGCATGTTGTATATCCGATATGGCTAACATTGTTTATGTTGTACTTGACAACATCAGATCCTGATACGTTTCTAGATACCGACAACTATCCTGGCCTGTATAGCGGGGAATTTGGGCCTACCGAGGAGGCACTCTCAAAGGCGAAGTCACCACTTGACTTATTTTTTTTATGCCCCGGTCTTTGTGGAGCAGGATTGCCATGGAAAGCAATCGGTACTACCACCAGCACTTAAACGATCGAGTCCAAGGAATGTACCAAAAGCAACGTGATGCTGGCAAGGATGTGACGCGAGAGCAGATTATGGATGCTGAAACCAGAAAGCACAAGGAGATCAAAGGTCATGAGATTGTTCGCTGTATTGGACTATTAGTGGCACGCATGTTGTGCCCTCACTCGCGACGACTCGCAGATCATTGGGTGACGTCTACCACTGGTGCAGTTCCAGTAGGAACCTTTGGATGATATATGTCAAAGGCGCGTTTTGGGCGGATCATGCAGAACTTGCATTTCTCGGACAATGCCGACCCGCGCGCAGAGAACGATAGAGCATGGAAAGTAAGACCAGTTGTCCAGAAGTTGCAGCAGACATTCCGCGCAGGATACAAAGTGCCTCCTGTTCTCGCATTCGACGAGGCCATGATCCCATCCCGCAGCCGACACAACGTGACGCGCCAGTACATGAAGGACAAGCCCCACAAGTGGGGTACCAATCTGTTCATGGCATGCTGTGCTAACACTGCTTACTGTCTACGGTATGTGTGCGCGTGTGGTGTATATGGCTTGCTATACGTGTGCTTTTGGATGCGTCTGCATGTTGAGCGGAGGTCAGAAAGATTTCTCGCGGACCCCACGATGGGGTCCGCGAGATTTTTTTTGGTTAAGTTATACATGTTGTATTCTGCTTCATATTGACTAACAAACATGTTATATATTACTCCTTATTAGACTTGAAGTTTTTTGCGGAAAAGACCAGCATGAAAGCGAACTGGGAGGCGGCTCCCCGTCGAAGTACTCCGCAGACCCCAACTCAGGGCCGGCGGCAGTGGTGCGCAACCTACATGAGGTTCTGCCACCACCAGAGCCAGGCGTCTTTCACACTGTAGTGACGGATCGCTATTACACCTCTGTGCAGCTCGCGCTGCAGCTGTTACACCGCAACGTGTACAGCATTGGCACCATCCAGGCCAACAAGGCTGGATTTCCGAAAGAGGTGACGGCCGAGTACGCCACTCGCCCAAGAGACATTCCGCGTGGCTACACCAAGATGGCCATCATGAAAAACGTGCCACAGATGACATCGCTGCTTTGGTGGGACCGTGTGCCTGTTCAGTTCCTCGCCACGGGTGCCAGCAGAACGATGCAGACTTGCGGTAAGTGATCATGCCCAGCAAAACGATTCCCACACGCTAACCTCTTTTTTGTATGCTTTGGTAAACGTCTCTGCGTAGAGAAACGGCTGCGTGGCGGGAAAAAATAGTGATCCCCTGCCCATCCATGATGCGTGATTACCACCGCTGGATGGGCGGGGCCGACATCCACGATCAACTCCGCCTGCAGCGGTACTCGCTGCAGGTTGCCGTCGTCTTTCGGAAATACTACAAGACGATCTTTTTGGGCCAAGTGGATATTGCCGTCGTCAATGCGTACATTGTGTACAGGGAAGCCCGCAAGCAGCGAGACGATACCCCTGCCGATCACGCCAAGTTCCTGCGTCTACTGCAGGTGCAGATGCTGGAGCTGACTGCCAGCGATTTTGCAAATGTGGTAAGTGCCTTGATTCTTTGCTGGACTGGTTCAATACTGATAGAAGCATGTTGCTGTGCAGACGCTCTCCCCTGCGCAACCAACACAGTCAGATACGGCTGCCCGCGTGACCCTCCAGCACAAACCCACTACGTTCCAGGCGTGGAGTCTCTTCGGAAAGGAGAAGGAGCATCGCAAGCGCCCTCAGCACCAGTGCAAAGTCTACTCTCTCCGAAAACGAGAAATTGGAGAGCGATGTGCCAGTCGGTTTTTCTGCGCCGCTTGCAGCGATGGAGATAAGTTGTAAGTGCTCGCGTTGATTGAGTGATATGGGGGCAAACTAACCTTCTATTGCTATGTTTGCAGCGTGTACCTGTGCGATCGAGTGCGGCCCGCTCACTACCCTGGAAACACGCTCACGTGCTTCCAGATTTGGCATTCCAAGTGGAAGAACGGTAGTGAACGGCCGCGTCCATTCGTCGGCCGCGACATCCAGATGCGTGGCTTGGGGAAGAAGGGGAAGAAGAAGAGACGGCGCTCAAGCGCCAATCAGGACGAGGACGAGCGTGAAGATGACGCGGCCAAGGAGGTGGAAGACAGGGACGCGTACGCTGGCTTTTGTGGGAGTCCTGCTAAGAAAAATACATTCATTGCGTGTCAATTGCAGTTAGTGTCGAAGTCGTGGCGACACGTCTATCTTTTGCTCAGAGATATCACACAGTTAGTGAATTTCTAGTAAAAGGGCCAACTTGTTCATAGCGGATATACAACATGTTGATCGAACAAGTCTCAGCGTCGGCGTATTTAACAACATGTCTGGATAAAGCCGTGCGACTGAGCCGTCTGTGTACTCCTGCCCTTTCCTGAATTTCAAAAAAAGACAGCGTACTTTAGAGAAGCATACAAATGTCAAGTGTAGGCTGGCTTTAACATGTTGTATTATACAGCATGTTCACGCCTTTACGGAACGGCGAAAATCCCGTGAGTGTTGGGGGGCTAATGTTGGATATTGCAAGCATGAAAGCGTCTTGTTCTGAAGTGAATCCACCATAAGTCCCAAATAATGGCTTACCGCTCAAAGGCGCTGTTTTGGCACATATCGTCATGAACGTCACCGAGCCCCACTATTGGGTATATCCTAGCTGAACTAACACATCAGGCTGAATCAAAATTTTGAAGGTGACGCAGGTTTTTTAAAGTTAATTACCGGTGGGCCTTTGTATCCACGTGCAAAAGGTTGCCTGCAGCTCGACCTGATCTTCGACCTGATCTTGCACGCGCGATCCAATCGACTCATGGTGATGTGTTATTTGGAAAATGCTGACACTCCATGTGTGGAAGAATCTAAACTTTGCCTTGAACATCACCGAACGGTTTCCAGATAACATCCCTCCATGGTGGCGACAAAGAGCAGCCACCCCTTTGTGAATTGGTGCTAACACGTGAATTAACAGAGTCATCACTCCCTGAGTGTCGTATACCTTGATGACGGAAACATTGCTAAACGCTGGCGAATCTCCATGGCATTCATTTTTTTCACATTTTCACGTTGTTGGAAACGAGATGCACGAGCCCGATACATTGTCGACAGGTTATGATAGGGATTACTTTTTACAGTAGTATGAGATCACAATGTGGATGACATAAAGTAGAAGAGCGAAGCTAGTGGATCGCTATCACGCCCAGAGCGCTTGAATTCAGTTTGTAATCACCACTATATAGTTCTTCGAATATCAAATCCGGTCTGAACTTGGACATGTCCGTGGCGAAATACAATATCATTCGTTATGTTAGTTCTTATGTTGTCAAAGGGTCTCAACCCATGATGTATTATTGCATATTACAAAATTAGCGCACCATATCCCTAACCGGTTTTGAGCATCGCGAATATTCATTGCAACAGACGACCAGTTTGATTCAAAAAGCTTCTGTTTCTTCATCGTGCTCGTCTCATTGAGACCTCCAATTTGCCAATCTCCATAACTGTCGCCCTCAACTTCCAATACATTTTCCGGTTCTCTTGGATGTCATAGGCCTCGTTTGAGTTTAACCTAGGCTTTGGTTAGCTACAGGACTCATCAATTTGGTCCTGAGTCGACAACGCCGTCAGAGACCACAAACACTAAAGCTCCTCCTTCACCACCAAGTTCACTGTCATCACCTGACACTGTCTGCAACATATAGTCGTGTATTTTAGACAATGCCTTGTAGCACATTCCCATATCCGTATGTTAAATATAGTCAGTCTCTTCTACCCATTGTTGCTGGAACTGTCGTCTTGAAGGACACTATGAAGCACTTTTGCGTCGACTGTAATGTCTTTTACCCACTGTTGTAGAGAGGAGAATGAGTCACCGGAGTCCGCATTGACGTCGTTAGCTCGAGATTTGTATTGGAAATGGCCATATCTGAAACAGACCCTGCAACCCCTGTAAATATGACACCAACCCAATCTCCTTTGAAGAAGTTGTACGCATGACCACCTTCTTCTCAGTCCCGTCCACACCTTATCAATTTACTACTCGGCGCATTGGACGCTCCATGCGTAAAGCATCGAGGCACTCCCTGCGCTGCTCCGCTGTTAGCTCGAATATCAGAGCCTGGTTCTCTCATCTTCCATTGACGCTGTTGTTTTCCAGAATAAGCCGCTTGATATCGGCTATCCATCGGATAGTGATTGCCGATATCTTTTTCGGAATCGCATCTGTATATACCAAAACGTAAACATGTGAATCTGGCTTTCTGAGAAACAATTTTATCTTGAATTTAGTAGGTACTCATATGAGATTTTAATATCTACCAATTTTAAGTGAAATATCGGTTATGTTATACGGTATAACACAACAAAAACACTGCGAAAAAAGAAGATGAGGGTAATCTCGGCTTATGTTATACTGTCTAACTAAGATGTCCAATAACCATTCCTCCATCCGACGCCCTGTAATGCCCCCCTTCTGAATCCTGCTGGAAAGTCTGAGCATCCATTAAATTGCCCACGCATATAAGAGCAATATAATAACGACAATGATGAAAAATACAGGCCAAGATATATTTACACTTTTACACATTTTTATTGTATTAATGCTGATGATTCATGACTGAATCAAATATTGTATTAGAAGAAGTATATCCCTGTGTTAGTGTTATTGGCTAGTACTATGAATAGCTGAGCGAATGTAATGACCAAAACGATCTAAACATGAAGAATAAATTGGCTGAGTGGGGGCACATTGTGCACTACAAAAATGGTAGAGGAACAAAGAAAACAACGAAGTCCCTCAAACTACTTTATACAATCTTACGGGAAGACATTTATTTTGGTACTTGAGGCTGATTTTCCCAGCAGTAGATATTTAAAAGAAACTGAAACAATCAACTCAAATTCCGTCGCAAGACCGTTCAGCGGTTTTGATGCTTGTGAACATGAAGCCACAGTGCACCCAATTTTATGTGGTTCATGAGCTACAATAGCAAATAAGTGATTCTAAGTCTAATCTGGGTCGCCAGCAAAACATGTCCGAAAAGTAATGCAGCTTAGCCGCCGACAACAGTGGTCAGCATTTAATTCTACTACCCTCATTTACTAGTGGACCTCAATATTTGTACCAACGGTTCCATGATGCAATGAAAATTGTTCGAAAAGTTGTGCACCAACAATGACGTGTAATCTAAAATGAGTGGAAATCCAGGAAAACATCCGCCCGGATCCGATAGCTTCGAATAGACCCGACAACGTAGCAAATAATCCTCGCAAAAGTTGAACTCATTGTGCAAAGATCTAGCCGATGGTATCTTGTGAATTGAGGCGTATCCAATTTACATGTAAAAGGCAAGTAGGATTACCGAGCGCTCGGGCTGTACTTATTTTGAGGCCAAAAAACAAGCTATCAACTAGATTATTTAATGTCAGCTGAAGTATATGATAAGCGAAACCAGCCATATACTTCAAGGTGGTAGGAGCTGGAATGCTAGACAACCCATTCGGAAATGCGAACAAGGATAGTTTGTGTATGAAGAATGGAACCTGTTCCAAAAACCAACCAAACCAGAAATGGAGGGAACAATGATAGTTTGTGTATGAAGAATGGAACCTGTTCCAAAAACCAACCAAACCAGAAGTGGAGGGAACAATGATAAAATTGAGCAAATAGCCTGTGTATAGTCTTCTCAGGCACTCACCTATGCGTTTGGTATGTGACCGAAAAGAATAGTATAACAACACAACGAACCAGAGGGTCGTACCAGACAACCCTGTTTGCGTCATATTGGAGCTGAAAAGGTTACAACTCAGCTGTTCGCAACAACAGAAGCAGACGAGATAGAAGACTTAAATTGAAGTCATGAAGTTGATGTTCACGTGAAACGGCCCCAACATTGGAATTGGGTGGGCCAGGCAGTTGCGGCCGTACTGGTTACCTGCGCGTTTAGCACCTAAATGGCGGGGTGGTTCGCAGATCTACTAACCGTCATCTCCACCTTGGTCACGAACATCTCCATGCCGCTACCCCGACCATGAAAGCACGTAACGTCGTAGTAACCAGTGCAGTCATCTTGGTCAGCATAGTGTGTTTTCCGTGATGACGTTGACATCGCAACTAGCGATAACACACGGACCACTTCCTGTGTTTAAAGAATCAGAAGCATCATCAAGGGAGTCACCGTGGATCTCATAGCCGTTCCAGAACCGCCATTAGACGAAATACCCCTGTGTACTCGAGTTAGCACCAGTGTAGTCGATATTCGTTTTGTTCGTCAGCACCATATTCTCCTGATTTCCGCTCTGGCTGTAGGACAACAATTTGGTCTAGTCATTACCCGAAGTAACATTGAATAAACAATATTGTAGATGTTAAGAGTAACAAGAAAAACCATGGATACCTCCTCACACAATGAAATCACCGGGTCACTTACCGACACATCCTCAGTTATACACGAAAACATTTTCGTTACTTTGCCTGACAAAAGTATAAAAACGCCGATTTCCTTTCAAATTTGACGACAAAAATCGCTTGTTGACACTGAAAATTGACCAATTAACGTGCTTAGTCAAGATGAGTCGAATGATGTTCTCTATTTGGAATTTGGTGTCGAACTGCTGGAACTACAGAAAATAACGCCTCTAGGGGTTGGTAAAAAGTAAAGGAACGACTGTGAATATCGCATTTATTACTGGTGTAGGAGCGCTATTTTGGTGTCTTCAGCATGCCGTCTTCTTCCCATTATCGTACAACACATCAGCACACATATCCCGCATTGAATCAATGAGCGTGTTGGGGTATGACTGCTCAATCTTGTCTCATGCTTTGAGTATTGCACATGAAAGCTCTTCCGATCTAGTCCTGGTTGCCACCTGGATATACGTACCACAGCATACAACATCCATGTCGTTGCACACGAAGTTGAACCTGATCGTAGCTCTCGAGAACACTGTAGAACTAGTGACCGTACCCGACTAGTAGCAGCTGTGAACCTCCTAAGCCATAGTAGTAGCAACAGGAGTAGACTTCTACGCAGTCGACTGCGTAGAAGACGACGTCATACTACAAGCTCTAGGACAAAACATCACGGCGCACGGGAGCATATTCTGCGAGCTGTGGGACTTCATATTACCCGAAGGATACAAATAGGCGTCCGAGAGTGGACTTCGAGCACTGCTCAACCTTTAGCCCAAGTGAGCCACACGACTGGAGACCAACTTGGGCAAACCCGTGTTGGGTGCAATAATCACTGTTATACTATAGCCATATTTAGTCCTTTGACTCCTTCCTGGGCTCGTAGGACGCGCTTCTCTCCCTCGAGGTACGTTCACACTCCTAGGCACCCAACACGGAGAATTTGGTAAATTTGACGTTGCCACACTTTCCACTTGGTCTCATGACTAACTAGCTCATATACAATTGTGCTGGTAAGTAGACAAGAATGTGGTGTGACGTCGAAATGATAGATTGTTCGACATAGGCTCTGCGCCAGCGACTCGATTCGAGCTGTCGGTGGTTCCATGCGAACAATCGCGTGAGGGTGACCGATGGTGTTCAGGTATTCATGGTAGTTGACACTGTTTCCGCGCATACGTATTTGTGTGTGTGTGGCATCAGTGGTAAAGTTGTTTATATTGTGTTGTTTTGTTGTTTTGTTGTTTTGTTGTTTTGTTAGTGTGAGTGTGTATGAGTGTGTATAGAAGCCCCTATAGCTCAGTGGTAGAGCACTCGCTTCGTAAGCGAAAGGTCGGTGGTTCGATCCCGCCTGGGGGCTCTTCTTTTGCCTCTCCACACTCTCTCTGCTCCAGCTCGGTTGCCATTACACAGCTTTTGTTGGGGTGCCACTGTTTCCTTATTCTTTTCGCTTACCACGCCTTAGCACCGTCCTTCATGGGTCAGTTCCAGCACTCGGATTTCACACATTGACAATGCGAGCTACAAAAGCTATGCGGTGTAGACAATATCATCACCATTGCGCAACAGACTACCGTTGAATTCACTAATACAGGAATAATGAGGTACCGCTTTGGTCTCCTGCTTTATTCTCGCGCAGTCGATGTACATACAGTGCCACGTCCCGAGTATGTATGAACGTGACGGCATGCGTAGACAAGTGGCGTGGCTTGAGTTGCGTGGTGAGTACTTACTTCACACCGCTATAGTATGCTACAGTTAACGAGTTGAAGAGCTCCAGTGTGGGAAGCCAGTGTGGGAAGCAGTGGTTTACCGGCAGGCGTCCATGATACCTGTGTTGCTATTTAATGTGTCGTTGAGGTGACGTGCGTGCAGTGTGTGGTATGTGATGGTACGTGTGATGTGTTGTGATGGGTTGGCATGCGCACTGGCGCTGTGAATGAGTAGTGTATACGGCATTCATTCCCATGGAGAGTTTAGTGTCGAGTTGGCGCGATGTATTTGGGTTAGGTGAGGGTGGTTCGAGAAAGCATGTTTGGTGAATGTGTACGATGACAGCTTGGCCGAGTGGTTAAGGCGTTAGCCTGCTAAGTTAATGGGGCAACCCGCGTGAGTTCGAATCTCACAGCTGTCGTTTTCCTTTTCTCCTCTGCACTCTTCGTCCTTCGATCGTTTGTCCACTCTCTTCGTTCACGCAAGCCTCTTGGTTGAGCTGCTTGCTGTTGGCGGTCATTCAGCCACCGCTGGGAGTCACATCCCTTCGCACGGCGTTGCTGAAACGTGTGATACGACCTCAGCTTCCCTTTTCGGTGAAAGTGGTTCTGGATGTGAGGCCCAAAACAGACATTTATAGGTGTGGTGTGTGGTGAGAAGGTAGGAACCACTTCGGTGGTCATCCGTAAAAATTGGAACGATACAGAGAAGATTAGCATGGCCCCTGCGCAAGGATGACACGCATAAATCGAGAAGTATCGCACTTTTTGTTCGGTTGTATCATAGTGGCCAAGTGAGTGAACACCCTAGCAGCCTGCAATCGGTTTGTGAACGGTCGTGTGAGTGCGAAAGCCGGCAAAAGAGCAACGAAGACAGCTCAAAGACACAAAGGTTGAGGGAAGAGGGGATCGAACCCCCGACCGCTGGGACTGGAATCCAGCGCTCTACCACTGAGCTATTCCCCCACACCAACATCAAAACATCAAATTCCAAAATATCACACAACTTTCCAACCAACCACCACATCTTGCTGCGTCAGCTGGCACGACACACCTTTCCACTTGGTCTCATGACTAACTAGCTCATATACAATTGTGCTGGTAAGTAGACAAGAACGTGGTGTGACGTCGAAATGATAGATTGTTCGACATAGGCTCTGCGCCAGCGACTCGATTCGAGCTGTCGGTGGTTCCATGCGAACAATCGCGTGAGGGTGACCGATGGTGTTCAGGTATTCATGGTAGTTGACACTGTTTCCGCGCATACGTATTTGTGTGTGTGGCATCAGTGGTAAAGTTGTTTATATTGTGTTGTTTTGTTGTTTTGTTGTTTTGTTGTTTTGTTGTTTTGTTGTTTTGTTGTTTTGTTGGTGTGAGTGTGTATGAGTGTGTATAGAAGCCCCTATAGCTCAGTGGTAGAGCACTCGCTTCGTAAGCGAAAGGTCGGTGGTTCGATCCCGCCTGGGGGCTCTTCTTTTGCCTCTCCACACTCTCTCTGCTCCAGCTCGGTTGCCATTACACAGCTTTTGTTGGGGTGCCACTGTTTCCTTATTCTTTTCGCTTACCACGCCTTAGCACCGTCCTTCATGGGTCAGTTCCAGCACTCGGATTTCACACATTGACAATGCGAGCTACAAAAGCTATGCGGTGTAGACAATATCATCACCATTGCGCAACAGACTACCGTTGAATTCACTAATACAGGAATAATGAGGTACCGCTTTGGTCTCCTGCTTTATTCTCGCGCAGTCGATGTACATACAGTGCCACGTCCCGAGTATGTATGAACGTGACGGCATGCGTAGACAAGTGGCGTGGCTTGAGTTGCGTGGTGAGTACTTACTTCACACCGCTATAGTATGCTACAGTTAACGAGTTGAAGAGCTCCAGTGTGGGAAGCCAGTGTGGGAAGCAGTGGTTTACCGGCAGGCGTCCATGATACCTGTGTTGCTATTTAATGTGTCGTTGAGGTGACGTGCGTGCAGTGTGTGGTATGTGATGGTACGTGTGATGTGATGTGTTGTGATGGGTTGGCATGCGCACTGGCGCTGTGAATGAGTAGTGTATACGGCATTCATTCCCATGGAGAGTTTAGTGTCGAGTTGGCGCGATGTATTTGGGTTAGGTGAGGGTGGTTCGAGAAAGCATGTTTGGTGAATGTGTACGATGACAGCTTGGCCGAGTGGTTAAGGCGTTAGCCTGCTAAGTTAATGGGGCAACCCGCGTGAGTTCGAATCTCACAGCTGTCGTTTTCCTTTTCTCCTCTGCACTCTTCGTCCTTCGATCGTTTGTCCACTCTCTTCGTTCACGCAAGCCTCTTGGTTGAGCTGCTTGCTGTTGGCGGTCATTCAGCCACCACTGGGAGTCACATCCCTTCGCACGGCGTTGCTGAAACGTGTGATACGACCTCAGCTTCCCTTTTCGGTGAAAGTGGTTCTGGATGTGAGGCCCAAAACAGACATTTATAGGTGTGGTGTGTGGTGAGAAGGTAGGAACCACTTCGGTGGTCATCCGTAAAAATTGGAACGATACAGAGAAGATTAGCATGGCCCCTGCGCAAGGATGACACGCATAAATCGAGAAGTATCGCACTTTTTGTTCGGTTGTATCATAGTGGCCAAGTGAGTGAACACCCTAGCAGCCTGCAATCGGTTTGTGAACGGTCGTGTGAGTGCGAAAGCCGGCAAAAGAGCAACGAAGACAGCTCAAAGACACAAAGGTTGAGGGAAGAGGGGATCGAACCCCCGACCGCTGGGACTGGAATCCAGCGCTCTACCACTGAGCTATTCCCCCACACCAACATCAAAACATCAAATTCCAAAATATCACACAACTTTCCAACCAACCACCACATCTTGCTGCGTCAGCTGGCACGACACACCTTTCCACTTGGTCTCATGACTAACTAGCTCATATACAATTGTGCTGGTAAGTAGACAAGAACGTGGTGTGACGTCGAAATGATAGATTGTTCGACATAGGCTCTGCGCCAGCGACTCGATTCGAGCTGTCGGTGGTTCCATGCGAACAATCGCGTGAGGGTGACCGATGGTGTTCAGGTATTCATGGTAGTTGACACTGTTTCCGCGCATACGTATTTGTGTGTGTGTGGCATCAGTGGTAACGTTGTTTATATTGTGTTGTTTTGTTGTTTTGTTGTTTTGTTGTTTTGTTGGTGTGAGTGTGTATGAGTGTGTATAGAAGCCCCTATAGCTCAGTGGTAGAGCACTCGCTTCGTAAGCGAAAGGTCGGTGGTTCGATCCCGCCTGGGGGCTCTTCTTTTGCCTCTCCACACTCTCTCTGCTCCAGCTCGGTTGCCATTACACAGCTTTTGTTGGGGTGCCACTGTTTCCTTATTCTTTTCGCTTACCACGCCTTAGCACCGTCCTTCATGGGTCAGTTCCAGCACTCGGATTTCACACATTGACAATGCGAGCTACAAAAGCTATGCGGTGTAGACAATATCATCACCATTGCGCAACAGACTACCGTTGAATTCACTAATACAGGAATAATGAGGTACCGCTTTGGTCTCCTGCTTTATTCTCGCGCAGTCGATGTACATACAGTGCCACGTCCCGAGTATGTATGAACGTGACGGCATGCGTAGACAAGTGGCGTGGCTTGAGTTGCGTGGTGAGTACTTACTTCACACCGCTATAGTATGCTACAGTTAACGAGTTGAAGAGCTCCAGTGTGGGAAGCCAGTGTGGGAAGCAGTGGTTTACCGGCAGGCGTCCATGATACCTGTGTTGCTATTTAATGTGTCGTTGAGGTGACGTGCGTGCAGTGTGTGGTATGTGATGGTACGTGTGATGTGATGTGTTGTGATGGGTTGGCATGCGCACTGGCGCTGTGAATGAGTAGTGTATACGGCATTCATTCCCATGGAGAGTTTAGTGTCGAGTTGGCGCGATGTATTTGGGTTAGGTGAGGGTGGTTCGAGAAAGCATGTTTGGTGAATGTGTACGATGACAGCTTGGCCGAGTGGTTAAGGCGTTAGCCTGCTAAGTTAATGGGGCAACCCGCGTGAGTTCGAATCTCACAGCTGTCGTTTTCCTTTTCTCCTCTGCACTCTTCGTCCTTCGATCGTTTGTCCACTCTCTTCGTTCACGCAAGCCTCTTGGTTGAGCTGCTTGCTGTTGGCGGTCATTCAGCCACCACTGGGAGTCACATCCCTTCGCACGGCGTTGCTGAAACGTGTGATACGACCTCAGCTTCCCTTTTCGGTGAAAGTGGTTCTGGATGTGAGGCCCAAAACAGACATTTATAGGTGTGGTGTGTGGTGAGAAGGTAGGAACCACTTCGGTGGTCATCCGTAAAAATTGGAACGATACAGAGAAGATTAGCATGGCCCCTGCGCAAGGATGACACGCATAAATCGAGAAGTATCGCACTTTTTGTTCGGTTGTATCATAGTGGCCAAGTGAGTGAACACCCTAGCAGCCTGCAATCGGTTTGTGAACGGTCGTGTGAGTGCGAAAGCCGGCAAAAGAGCAACGAAGACAGCTCAAAGACACAAAGGTTGAGGGAAGAGGGGATCGAACCCCCGACCGCTGGGACTGGAATCCAGCGCTCTACCACTGAGCTATTCCCCCACACCAACATCAAAACATCAAATTCCAAAATATCACACAACTTTCCAACCAACCACCACATCTTGCTGCGTCAGCTGGCACGACACACCTTTCCACTTGGTCTCATGACTAACTAGCTCATATACAATTGTGCTGGTAAGTAGACAAGAACGTGGTGTGACGTCGAAATGATAGATTGTTCGACATAGGCTCTGCGCCAGCGACTCGATTCGAGCTGTCGGTGGTTCCATGCGAACAATCGCGTGAGGGTGACCGATGGTGTTCAGGTATTCATGGTAGTTGACACTGTTTCCGCGCATACGTATTTGTGTGTGTGTGGCATCAGTGGTAAAGTTGTTTATATTGTGTTGTTTTGTTGTTTTGTTGTTTTGTTGTTTTGTTGTTTTGTTGTTTGTTGTTTTGTTGGTGTGAGTGTGTATGAGTGTGTATAGAAGCCCCTATAGCTCAGTGGTAGAGCACTCGCTTCGTAAGCGAAAGGTCGGTGGTTCGATCCCGCCTGGGGGCTCTTCTTTTGCCTCTCCACACTCTCTCTGCTCCAGCTCGGTTGCCATTACACAGCTTTTGTTGGGGTGCCACTGTTTCCTTATTCTTTTCGCTTACCACGCCTTAGCACCGTCCTTCATGGGTCAGTTCCAGCACTCGGATTTCACACATTGACAATGCGAGCTACAAAAGCTATGCGGTGTAGACAATATCATCACCATTGCGCAACAGACTACCGTTGAATTCACTAATACAGGAATAATGAGGTACCGCTTTGGTCTCCTGCTTTATTCTCGCGCAGTCGATGTACATACAGTGCCACGTCCCGAGTATGTATGAACGTGACGGCATGCGTAGACAAGTGGCGTGGCTTGAGTTGCGTGGTGAGTACTTACTTCACACCGCTATAGTATGCTACAGTTAACGAGTTGAAGAGCTCCAGTGTGGGAAGCCAGTGTGGGAAGCAGTGGTTTACCGGCAGGCGTCCATGATACCTGTGTTGCTATTTAATGTGTCGTTGAGGTGACGTGCGTGCAGTGTGTGGTATGTGATGGTACGTGTGATGTGATGTGTTGTGATGGGTTGGCATGCGCACTGGCGCTGTGAATGAGTAGTGTATACGGCATTCATTCCCATGGAGAGTTTAGTGTCGAGTTGGCGCGATGTATTTGGGTTAGGTGAGGGTGGTTCGAGAAAGCATGTTTGGTGAATGTGTACGATGACAGCTTGGCCGAGTGGTTAAGGCGTTAGCCTGCTAAGTTAATGGGGCAACCCGCGTGAGTTCGAATCTCACAGCTGTCGTTTTCCTTTTCTCCTCTGCACTCTTCGTCCTTCGATCGTTTGTCCACTCTCTTCGTTCACGCAAGCCTCTTGGTTGAGCTGCTTGCTGTTGGCGGTCATTCAGCCACCACTGGGAGTCACATCCCTTCGCACGGCGTTGCTGAAACGTGTGATACGACCTCAGCTTCCCTTTTCGGTGAAAGTGGTTCTGGATGTGAGGCCCAAAACAGACATTTATAGGTGTGGTGTGTGGTGAGAAGGTAGGAACCACTTCGGTGGTCATCCGTAAAAATTGGAACGATACAGAGAAGATTAGCATGGCCCCTGCGCAAGGATGACACGCATAAATCGAGAAGTATCGCACTTTTTGTTCGGTTGTATCATAGTGGCCAAGTGAGTGAACACCCTAGCAGCCTGCAATCGGTTTGTGAACGGTCGTGTGAGTGCGAAAGCCGGCAAAAGAGCAACGAAGACAGCTCAAAGACACAAAGGTTGAGGGAAGAGGGGATCGAACCCCCGACCGCTGGGACTGGAATCCAGCGCTCTACCACTGAGCTATTCCCCCACACCAACATCAAAACATCAAATTCCAAAATATCACACAACTTTCCAACCAACCACCACATCTTGCTGCGTCAGCTGGCACGACACACCTTTCCACTTGGTCTCATGACTAACTAGCTCATATACAATTGTGCTGGTAAGTAGACAAGAACGTGGTGTGACGTCGAAATGATAGATTGTTCGACATAGGCTCTGCGCCAGCGACTCGATTCGAGCTGTCGGTGGTTCCATGCGAACAATCGCGTGAGGGTGACCGATGGTGTTCAGGTATTCATGGTAGTTGACACTGTTTCCGCGCATACGTATTTGTGTGTGTGTGGCATCAGTGGTAAAGTTGTTTATATTGTGTTGTTTTGTTGTTTTGTTGTTTTGTTGTTTTGTTGTTTTGTTGTTTTGTTGTTTTTGTTGGTGTGAGTGTGTATGAGTGTGTATAGAAGCCCCTATAGCTCAGTGGTAGAGCACTCGCTTCGTAAGCGAAAGGTCGGTGGTTCGATCCCGCCTGGGGGCTCTTCTTTTGCCTCTCCACACTCTCTCTGCTCCAGCTCGGTTGCCATTACACAGCTTTTGTTGGGGTGCCACTGTTTCCTTATTCTTTTCGCTTACCACGCCTTAGCACCGTCCTTCATGGGTCAGTTCCAGCACTCGGATTTCACACATTGACAATGCGAGCTACAAAAGCTATGCGGTGTAGACAATATCATCACCATTGCGCAACAGACTACCGTTGAATTCACTAATACAGGAATAATGAGGTACCGCTTTGGTCTCCTGCTTTATTCTCGCGCAGTCGATGTACATACAGTGCCACGTCCCGAGTATGTATGAACGTGACGGCATGCGTAGACAAGTGGCGTGGCTTGAGTTGCGTGGTGAGTACTTACTTCACACCGCTATAGTATGCTACAGTTAACGAGTTGAAGAGCTCCAGTGTGGGAAGCCAGTGTGGGAAGCAGTGGTTTACCGGCAGGCGTCCATGATACCTGTGCTGCTATTTAATGTGTCGTTGAGGTGACGTGCGTGCAGTGTGTGGTATGTGATGGTACGTGTGATGTGATGTGTTGTGATGGGTTGGCATGCGCACTGGCGCTGTGAATGAGTAGTGTATACGGCATTCATTCCCATGGAGAGTTTAGTGTCGAGTTGGCGCGATGTATTTGGGTTAGGTGAGGGTGGTTCGAGAAAGCATGTTTGGTGAATGTGTACGATGACAGCTTGGCCGAGTGGTTAAGGCGTTAGCCTGCTAAGTTAATGGGGCAACCCGCGTGAGTTCGAATCTCACAGCTGTCGTTTTCCTTTTCTCCTCTGCACTCTTCGTCCTTCGATCGTTTGTCCACTCTCTTCGTTCACGCAAGCCTCTTGGTTGAGCTGCTTGCTGTTGGCGGTCATTCAGCCACCACTGGGAGTCACATCCCTTCGCACGGCGTTGCTGAAACGTGTGATACGACCTCAGCTTCCCTTTTCGGTGAAAGTGGTTCTGGATGTGAGGCCCAAAACAGACATTTATAGGTGTGGTGTGTGGTGAGAAGGTAGGAACCACTTCGGTGGTCATCCGTAAAAATTGGAACGATACAGAGAAGATTAGCATGGCCCCTGCGCAAGGATGACACGCATAAATCGAGAAGTATCGCACTTTTTGTTCGGTTGTATCATAGTGGCCAAGTGAGTGAACACCCTAGCAGCCTGCAATCGGTTTGTGAACGGTCGTGTGAGTGCGAAAGCCGGCAAAAGAGCAACGAAGACAGCTCAAAGACACAAAGGTTGAGGGAAGAGGGGATCGAACCCCCGACCGCTGGGACTGGAATCCAGCGCTCTACCACTGAGCTATTCCCCCACACCAACATCAAAACATCAAATTCCAAAATATCACACAACTTTCCAACCAACCACCACATCTTGCTGCGTCAGCTGGCACGACACACCTTTCCACTTGGTCTCATGACTAACTAGCTCATATACAATTGTGCTGGTAAGTAGACAAGAACGTGGTGTGACGTCGAAATGATAGATTGTTCGACATAGGCTCTGCGCCAGCGACTCGATTCGAGCTGTCGGTGGTTCCATGCGAACAATCGCGTGAGGGTGACCGATGGTGTTCAGGTATTCATGGTAGTTGACACTGTTTCCGCGCATACGTATTTGTGTGTGTGTGGCATCAGTGGTAAAGTTGTTTATATTGTGTTGTTTTGTTGTTTTGTTGTTTTGTTGTTTTGTTGTTTTGTTGTTTTGTTGTTTTGTTGGTGTGAGTGTGTATGAGTGTGTATAGAAGCCCCTATAGCTCAGTGGTAGAGCACTCGCTTCGTAAGCGAAAGGTCGGTGGTTCGATCCCGCCTGGGGGCTCTTCTTTTGCCTCTCCACACTCTCTCTGCTCCAGCTCGGTTGCCATTACACAGCTTTTGTTGGGGTGCCACTGTTTCCTTATTCTTTTCGCTTACCACGCCTTAGCACCGTCCTTCATGGGTCAGTTCCAGCACTCGGATTTCACACATTGACAATGCGAGCTACAAAAGCTATGCGGTGTAGACAATATCATCACCATTGCGCAACAGACTACCGTTGAATTCACTAATACAGGAATAATGAGGTACCGCTTTGGTCTCCTGCTTTATTCTCGCGCAGTCGATGTACATACAGTGCCACGTCCCGAGTATGTATGAACGTGACGGCATGCGTAGACAAGTGGCGTGGCTTGAGTTGCGTGGTGAGTACTTACTTCACACCGCTATAGTATGCTACAGTTAACGAGTTGAAGAGCTCCAGTGTGGGAAGCCAGTGTGGGAAGCAGTGGTTTACCGGCAGGCGTCCATGATACATGTGCTGCTATTTAATGTGTCGTTGAGGTGACGTGCGTGCAGTGTGTGGTATGTGATGGTACGTGTGATGTGATGTGTTGTGATGGGTTGGCATGCGCACTGGCGCTGTGAATGAGTAGTGTATACGGCATTCATTCCCATGGAGAGTTTAGTGTCGAGTTGGCGCGATGTATTTGGGTTAGGTGAGGGTGGTTCGAGAAAGCATGTTTGGTGAATGTGTACGATGACAGCTTGGCCGAGTGGTTAAGGCGTTAGCCTGCTAAGTTAATGGGGCAACCCGCGTGAGTTCGAATCTCACAGCTGTCGTTTTCCTTTTCTCCTCTGCACTCTTCGTCCTTCGATCGTTTGTCCACTCTCTTCGTTCACGCAAGCCTCTTGGTTGAGCTGCTTGCTGTTGGCGGTCATTCAGCCACCACTGGGAGTCACATCCCTTCGCACGGCGTTGCTGAAACGTGTGATACGACCTCAGCTTCCCTTTTCGGTGAAAGTGGTTCTGGATGTGAGGCCCAAAACAGACATTTATAGGTGTGGTGTGTGGTGAGAAGGTAGGAACCACTTCGGTGGTCATCCGTAAAAATTGGAACGATACAGAGAAGATTAGCATGGCCCCTGCGCAAGGATGACACGCATAAATCGAGAAGTATCGCACTTTTTGTTCGGTTGTATCATAGTGGCCAAGTGAGTGAACACCCTAGCAGCCTGCAATCGGTTTGTGAACGGTCGTGTGAGTGCGAAAGCCGGCAAAAGAGCAACGAAGACAGCTCAAAGACACAAAGGTTGAGGGAAGAGGGGATCGAACCCCCGACCGCTGGGACTGGAATCCAGCGCTCTACCACTGAGCTATTCCCCCACACCAACATCAAAACATCAAATTCCAAAATATCACACAACTTTCCAACCAACCACCACATCTTGCTGCGTCAGCTGGCACGACACACCTTTCCACTTGGTCTCATGACTAACTAGCTCATATACAATTGTGCTGGTAAGTAGACAAGAACGTGGTGTGACGTCGAAATGATAGATTGTTCGACATAGGCTCTGCGCCAGCGACTCGATTCGAGCTGTCGGTGGTTCCATGCGAACAATCGCGTGAGGGTGACCGATGGTATTCAGGTATTCATGGTAGTTGACACTGTTTCCGCGCATACGTATTTGTGTGTGTGTGGCATCAGTGGTAAGTTGTTTATATTGTGTTGTTTTGTTGTTTTGTTGTTTTGTTGTTTTGTTGTTTTGTTGTTTTGTTGTTTTGTTGTTTGTTGTTTTGTTGTTTTGTTGGTGTGAGTGTGTATGAGTGTGTATAGAAGCCCCTATAGCTCAGTGGTAGAGCACTCGCTTCGTAAGCGAAAGGTCGGTGGTTCGATCCCGCCTGGGGGCTCTTCTTTTGCCTCTCCACACTCTCTCTGCTCCAGCTCGGTTGCCATTACACAGCTTTTGTTGGGGTGCCACTGTTTCCTTATTCTTTTCGCTTACCACGCCTTAGCACCGTCCTTCATGGGTCAGTTCCAGCACTCGGATTTCACACATTGACAATGCGAGCTACAAAAGCTATGCGGTGTAGACAATATCATCACCATTGCGCAACAGACTACCGTTGAATTCACTAATACAGGAATAATGAGGTACCGCTTTGGTCTCCTGCTTTATTCTCGCGCAGTCGATGTACATACAGTGCCACGTCCCGAGTATGTATGAACGTGACGGCATGCGTAGACAAGTGGCGTGGCTTGAGTTGCGTGGTGAGTACTTACTTCACACCGCTATAGTATGCTACAGTTAACGAGTTGAAGAGCTCCAGTGTGGGAAGCCAGTGTGGGAAGCAGTGGTTTACCGGCAGGCGTCCATGATACCTGTGTTGCTATTTAATGTGTCGTTGAGGTGACGTGCGTGCAGTGTGCAGTATCGAATGAGTACAGGATCCTGGATGTATACCAACGCAAACTACATTGCAATTGAAGTCGAAATACGCGGATAGGTTTCGGGTGGCTGAAACTTACATTGGTGGAAAATCCAAATTCGTATAGGCATTCTTCTGTTCATACATGACTAAATAATAAATGGTTCGTGGTGCAACTATTAAAGTATGATGTGAAAGGGCTGACTTGGTGGTTTCAGTTCTCACATCTAGAACCCGTTCATATGATCTTTTTTGCGTAGCTGGCTTGTCTGCATACACCACACCACGAATAACGTCGTTTGTACATTGTTTTAAGGGGGAGTGCTATTAGGTGTATATTAACGCGTAGAGAACGGCTGTCCACATTTTTTGGTTGTATTGCTAGTATTGCCAGTATAGGTAAACTTTATTAGTCGGTATCTATAGATAAGTTAGGCCACCAACACAAACGAACTATTAGCGATACTGAATTTCATATAACATCTGACCGAGCACGATTGGCTGGCTTCCAACCAAACAGCTGACTTGTCAGTGTCGTAAGCCACATCACTAGATCGTTAGTGGCATAAGACGTAGTCGCGCCAATGATGTCTCGTGTTAGTGTTTGCCGTTTAGTTGCACCCGGACCGATCAAGCTGGTATTTATCAGGCAGGACCGACCGAGCTGGTATTTATCAGGCAGAGACATTCCCACCATACATTTCATCTAAGTAAAGAATCCAGTATGGACCAAGCTCAAGAGTATTATGATCGACAATGATTTTGTCGAATGGCAAGTGCTCCGAGTAAGAACTTGCATGCGCAGGTAACTTATTGTAAGCAAAGACTCGGAAAAATCGAAGTACTGTATTACTCGGTGATACGTTTACGATACCAATACCGTTTGTATTCAATCTAATACTGCAATTTCTAGAATTTTGTAAGAGGGCAAATGGGATTAGGCCGTGGCCACCAAAGTTGTACAATTCCACTACTTCAATGATAGTTTTGAGGATGCCTGCGTGGAATGAGGAACTCACCAAAACAGACGTATCCGACTAATAATTGAGCTTATGTTGGGCTCCTGTGTGACAAACTATCGGACTAGACTGTTATATCGAGTGATAAAATGGCGTTCTTAAAAGCTATTGAGCGACCATGTCATGGTTTTACACTATGGCTTACTACGCGGTTAAACCGTGCTTGACTTGGAGTTGGCTGTCATTTTCTCACAGCGACTGGGTAACAAAGGTTTCCAACCGCGTACGGCTCTCGCTTTATTAATACAGCATGATAAAACATAACTCGTTTGGAAAACTGCAGCATGTCGGATTCATGCGAAACAAAAATGTACATTTGTGCCCAATTGGAGCTGTGGCATTCTACTTGATTGAGCAAATGCTAATGTTGATGTCTCCCAGACACGGAGGCATGAACGATGGGGTTTGGATACAATGGAGGCTGTTTAATCGACTCCGCTGGTTCGAGAAGCTAGTCGCGCACACTTTGGCCACCCTCCAAAGTCTCGACATTACAATCTAGAGCGCGCAAGTATTTATCCACCAAACGAGCTTTTAGTCGAAATATTTCCTGGTCTACATACGCTTAAAGAAAAATCTCATCTAGGGTTTGGAGCGATATTTAGCAGTACATGGATTTGAATTATTGTAATATTAACGTATTGTGCTGATTAAAGACGCAGTCTTTTTGTTTGAACATCTTCCAACTAGAATACGACAGCACAAACCCTTTGTCGAACGTTTTCGGCAATAGATATTGCCGTAACCGTACGATATTGCAATATCGTACGCAAGTTCTTGCTTCAATACAGGCCTCTGATATCCCGTTGAAGAACAGCTTCCAGCAGCAATGCCTCTTCTGTCCAAACTTCTTAGCATCCGACACGCTGCAGTTATGAACACCTTGGAATCAGAACATAAGGAAATTATGGAGGTAGTAAAATAGGTGCAAGGTTAGCTCACCTCATTTCTTCACGGCGATGTTACTTTTCAATAGGGACTTGTTCCAAATATCGGCATGGAATGTGTTAATAAGACCTGAGTTCTTACCTGCACACCTACTAGCAAGACATCCAAGATTACCCAGCTGTACATTTGGCCATCCCGTGCTAGGAACCCTCCACAATACTCCGTGGGCCGCGATGTTTCAACAATTCGTGAGTTGGGGACTGAATGGTTTGGGGGGTTAGCAATCCAGACTTCTATTGAAATCCTAGTGTCATTATGGCACCCAATGGCGTCCTCTACAAGGGAGTCAGTTCTTTTTCGAGACGCTTGTGTATCATCAAATATGTGTGGAATTTAGTGCAAAGTGGTCTCTGCCATTGCCATGGCGGAAGGTGAACGAATAACCAAGAGTATCGATGGATTGTTACGCAAAAACATCGCATCACACATTAGTTATCATCTCATGCTTCGCATATTATAAACAACGGAATTACCTTCTCAATTTTTCTTCTTGTTTCCGTCTCAGTTCACTGTTCAGAATTAAAAGTAAACACTCTGTCAAATATCGGCATTCTGCGTGTTCTAGCAACAACTTCACACTCACAAATACGTCGGCCTGGCCTAGAGCGAGATCTTCACTAAAACAGCGATATGCGGTAATTCGAAGGACTTGTTGAGGACGTGAGGTTGCGTTTTGCTTAATGACATTGTGGAGGAGCGATATCAGCTTTAGGAGAGACGGGAGAGAGGTAAACATGGCTGATATTGCTTTGCTTGGGATTCGACTAGTGCTTTTCCCAGTATCGAGGTCCTGATCTACTGGTATCTGCTCATCTATCAGCAATATCACATGTCATCTCAGAATAACAACGTCTAAGGTCATGGCCCAGTCATGACTTTTCTGTTTTACTTGTGAGTAATATCAATTCCATATCCTTGTGGACATATTAATTTTCTTGATGGATATGATTACTTGTAGTTAATTATCTTTCGCTCTTAGTGACCTAGTATTTACAACTAGAGGCAATGCGTTGGGCTGGGAGGACAGAGAATGCAACTAATAGAAGCTTTAAAAGTGGTGAGGAAATTTGTGTTCTCAGCTGCAACCCAAAACACATTGGAACACACAGTCTGCGTAAAGGCAGCAGTTCATATGCACTCGGAAAGTAAATGATCCCACTCCCGATTTTTTTTGCGTTGTACGAGTCTGAATATGGTGATACGG
This sequence comes from Phytophthora palmivora, assembly GCA_008079305.1. NCBI lineage: Eukaryota > Oomycota > Peronosporomycetes > Peronosporales > Peronosporaceae > Phytophthora > Phytophthora palmivora. Next base: position 161,171 of record VOQZ01000195.1, on the reverse strand, counting down.
TATCACGGATACCCTCTTGTGACCCAAATCTGCTGAAGTAAAGCGCTCATTGTTTTATAAACACTTCATATTGCGAAAAGTTTAGGGGCACTTCCTAATCGGACACCTCACATATTCTGCGAGTTGGAAGCCGCTGACACTGGTAGAGTCCGATGCATTACAACTACAGCCACTACAGTGATTAGTCTGAGCACAGATTACATTGACTAATTTTGAGCATTGACTAATTTTGAACTTCTAAATTAGTCTAAGATTCAATGAAATTAGAGGAGTGCCTTTTTGGCACCCGTACTATTCATCACTAAAAAATGTACCGACTTGCCTTCGTTATTACCGCTAGAGTCATTTTGGTGCCTATCCCTCTATACTGTTTGATGATTTCCTGTAGATGAGGGAAGAGTTGACTTGTAACTAGACTCCATCTTTATTCAAAGATTAGCTGCAGCGCATCACAGTATTGCGAGCGCAGTAGGCATCAATCTTACCTGGCTTCTGATTCACTTCTCTAACAGCAGCAGCTGCTAATTGTAGGAAGAAACCAAACCACGTCGCCAATTTGGCCCATTTTCAAGACTAATTTTGAAAATTTAGCTCAGACAAATTGTGAATACACCATAAAAATAAGTCTGACATAGGCTAATTTTGAGCTCAAATTAATACTAGTAGCAGGAATAGACCGCTGTGGAAGTCTATGGCTGAACTGGAGACACATTTCAAGCGACACTCTGACCACCAAATCTACACATCTTTGTGTAATAGTAGCCTCAGTCTGTGGATTATCGACTTAGGCAACATTTGCGAATTAAAGATATGGGGCCCCGCACAATGAAATAAGATTGTTTAGGCTGTTCAGCCAGCTAAAGCTGTCCTCCCAGTATTATATATTGCCAGTTTATAATTGCCATGTATACTGTATGTTTCTCATATATGTTATTTATTTGTTTCGCCTATAGATTCCAGAAAAATACCACCCATCACCCATATTTGTAGGGATGACTTTGCACAATCTTTCTCTAACCGCATTAAGGAAGGTTTTGTTAGTGACTTTGTAAATATGTATGCTACAATTACCTTGGTGTTACAATAACTGATATTCAAAATTGTCGTTGTACTCTTACTTGTACGAAGCAGTAACGAATGCGAATGTGCTTGTTTCTACGGTGAAGTTCAGGATTATAAGAAATTTGGTACAATTCTGACTAACTTCAAAGGGTGAGATAGAATGAGGGCTATTAAAAAATTCAACTCGAGTCCCGTGTCCGTCCGTTGGCTTTTTAGCGACCACTTTCCATAAGTACGATTTCGCCATTGGCCTTGAATACGCCCAACACACCCCTGATTGGCTATTTTGCTGCCGAGCGAAGCGAAGGCGGCCCCGCTTGGCCAATATTCGGGTGATGTGTTCTACATAATCGTACTTAATGCAGTCATTAAGGGTGGTCAACATATCGCACTTTAGTGAGTCCTTTCGAAGACAACTGCTCTGTTTCTAAATAGAAAGCACGTGACGTAGGAAAGAGAACAGCGTGCGCTGCGAGAATGCGACACGGAAGGTAGACTAGGTGCAGCCAACACGCGAACATCTTTACGTACACTATTGACAGCGTAATACCTATTTTGGTGGTAGGAAACACGGTAGTTCAGAGATGATTGATGCAGAAGCCTATGATTGGTCAAAATCATTTGATTGACATTTCTAAAACGGATGATACCCCTTTCGCTGATTTGTATACGCCTATTTTTAACAAAATGACAATATATGTACAATTGTGACACAATACAATTTTTGCCGAAGTTAGGAAATAGAGGCGACCAGGTTAAGACCACTATGCATGATAGACAAGGATTAACGTGATACTGGTTGCCCTCCTAAAACGATACAGACACGACAATTAGATGCTACTATGGGCTACCGAAGAAACGGAAATGTTAGTGACATCACAATGTTTTCTCAACGCTGGGATCCCATGACCCAGGGACCGTAAGAGTAACAAAACAAATGCGCTGAGAGAAGCTACGCAGTGAGGGTTAACACGGTAGCTGATAGAATCAGCAGGATGACACGATAGATAGTGACAAGATCAACACGATATGTGGTCCAACATAATACACAATATACAATAATGGGCCGCGAACGATATACGTGGACCAACCTCCAAGTAGCAAGCAACATGGTAATGGGATCGAGAAAGCAGAGACGAGCACAAAACTGATACTATACTGTCACGACATTGGAGCATATAGCTATAGAAACACAAAAAAAGATTAACACTACACGATGCTGGTACAAAGGCACGGTGGAGATAAATACCACACGCGATGGTGCGATCAACTCGATACAGGATCTGACAAGATACACGATAGAGAGATCCTCACTAGTCAACACGGAAAGTGACAGCGATACTAGAATGCGTGTGAGGGTTCCTCACATTTTGTGTTCAATCCAACATTCGTATCCGTCGGAAAAGGTTGACGTGGTGGTTGTGTAGAGTGAGTGGCGGTCGGCGGTGGGTTGTGCAGTTTTCTATATTTGGGCAAGGTGTTGGTTTTGTGGTGGAGGTTATTGTTCAGCCAACCCTAAACCAGAATCACATATGATGCCTGATACCTATTACCAAAGTGTAACACGATTCTATAGACCACGTTTGTTCCGGGACTGATAACAAAAAAGTTTGTGTGCGACTAAACACTAAATGTAGTGGAGCGAGGAGGATAGTTGCTGAAGCGACCAGCTCAGCACCTAAAGAGACATTATCACGGTGGACAACACTGCACACGGATAATAAGAACAACCCTAACAGTACATGATATGGAGACTAAAACAGTAGGCAGAATGGATAATATGGCAATAACCGTTTGACAACACGATATTGAATCTGAACCATCTCGAGTAGTGTAGCTCGCGGACCGAGCGAAACGAGGATTGCTACTTATGAACTATATACAAAAGTGCAGCAAGCGCGTAGCCGCGAGCGGAACGAATTTCACACTATCATTGATATCTGAACTTGGGCGCGATCATCGGAAAATATAGCATTTATGTCAAAACTAGACTAACCTGTAGAGGAGCTCGCGCAGCGAGTGGAACGACCGAATTTAAACTGAAACAAAGCGTGGGCAGTATATATAGCAGTGTAGCTAGTACTAAGAACAACCTTAGACGGAGGGCGACAATACACGATATGGAGACTAACACGTTGGATGATATTACCAAAGTGATACTAATCGTAGATTAATCCGACCCTTAGGTTAAACATGATACTGAACCTCACAGGTACTGGAGCTCGCGGGGTGAGCGAAACGATGATTACTACTTCTGCGGGGTGTATGATAGCGCACCGAGCGCGTAGCCGCGAGCGGAACGAAATCTACCTAATCATTGTTATAAGTTGTAATTGTTAAAGGTTAAGTTGGAAACTCTGCATGATCAGTGGACAAAATAACATTTATATCGAGGTCAGTACAATATGTAGCGGAACGGTGGTAGTTAAAGCTAAAACAAAAGAGGGATAGTACATACGATAGTATAGCCAGTACCAAACCAACCATTAACTACCGCCGCGTAGCAGCGGCGCTCGGCTAGTCGTGAATTCGTTCAACTTGCAGGAGATTTAGGAAAATAGCTTCTTGCTTACAGCGACACAGCGAAATACATTCTGCTTCTGGGGTGGATAGTACTGCCACGAGATTGGGCTACCGCACATGTAGGTGATGTATCTGCCTATCGATCACCGTGTGTTTGAACTGTTCGCATAGTTGCGTCTGAAAATGCTGCTGAGGACTACATTGGCTTGTACAGTCGCGGATTCTGATGCCCTCCAGGGTACCACCGCGGGTGTGCGCGCCGTTTAGATATTTCAGGCCTCTTTTGACCGCATTCTAGATCTGTTAACCAGGGTTGACGAGGAATTGACTTACCTCTCGTAGAAAGTAAGCGAAATCTGGACGAGTACCTATCATCAATCCTTGAAACTATCGACTGCCACTCTGTACGGGATCGCTTCCATCTCAGTATGCTCCGCGTTGTGTTGCGGGCATATATCAAGCAACCGTTGTATGCTAGGATCAGTGGGAGTTTCTACCGGATATGTGTTGAGATACGAGAAGCGGACCAGGACTCCTCTTGATGGGTAAAAATTGATCGGCTTCTAAGATCACGAACATTAGAATATATTGAGCTTTGCCAATAAGATGTGCTGACCGATTTACCTATAGTATACAACCTAAGATATTTGCTTCCGAAAGGGTTTTTCGCCGTTTAATGAATTCATGGTACTGTTCTGATATGTTTCATGAAAAATGCGGTTTACAGTGATTTGTTAGGTTTTCGCTTGTGCATAAGGTTTGACTTTACTTGACTTTACTACGGAGTATGATTGCGCGATGATTACGCAAACATATCGTGCATTAGTATGTCAATTCCATATTTTCGAAAAAATCCTTTAATTACCGAGCGTGCTTTGCAGCGGTCATAGTTCTATCACCACGGCATTTGACCGCAAATACCCACGGCAGTGCAGCGCTCTTCAGTCTTTGGATAGTTTTGTTAGCATCAATATTTTATTGTCCATCAGAGACTTCTACTCTGAATGTGTTGCCATTTTCTGTTGCGGGCTTCAGGGAGTTGTGTTGCAGCTTTATATGTTTCACCTCCGAAATATGTCGGATTTAGAGTAATAGATGATATAACAGTTAATATGTGGGTTTGTGTTCTATCTCGTCTAGTGGATCACCTACTAAATTTGTGGTTGAATCAGCGACAATATTGGTGTGACAACCCTTACATTTTTTGCAACGTGTTCTGTTTTTTTAGTAGTAAACTCATTTGCATTACGGTTTAGCATTTTCGCCAATGAGGGTAAACCTTGACTTAGTGATGGAGTTGAGGTTACTCCGGCGTATGGCCAAGTAAGTTTTTGTGATCGTCGAATCCAAAACAACTTCAATATAGGGGCCTTGGTTCGCAGAACGAAACATCGTGGTTCTATTCTCAGTTGTATCCACGAGTCTGCATCCATTCCTGATTTTCAAGTAACTCACTTCCACACGAAATATGTTTTGTGCTTTCTTTCTGAATTTTCATTCCGATCCAACTTTCGTTCTAAAAATACGAGTAAACAGATATCACAAATAGTCGTCAATGCAAGTCAGGAAAGTTTGGCATCCAGCTAGTGTTGGCACTGGTATGGGGCCAACCATATCTGCGTGAACCTTTTCCAGAGAAAAATTTGCCCTTTAAAATGAATGTGCTACGACAAGACTTAGTGTATGTGCGTGGAGAACTGAAGTATCCTTTATTGGGGTACAATTTTGTCAGTCCTTTATCAGCGACGGTGTCCGTCTTAGCCAGATCGTGCATTATGCGAAAATTAGGATGACCCATTCGTTTGTGCCCCATCACAAAATGCATCCTGTTCTTCGCCCATCTAACCACGATCTAGGCCACGATTGGCGTTAATAGCCCATGCGGGGTCATGGTGATAGTGTACTTCCTCAGCAGTTAGACTTACTTTGTCGGTTATGGCAGAAAGATCGAAAGTAGTACTGGTAGTGATGCCATACGCACTGTTGTCGGATCCATTGTCGTCGCGGTTTCGCCTTGTCAATTCTGTCGCCTGCTGTCATGGGGACGGTCATAGGATCTCTTGCCTCGGTTGATGCAGCTATTCTGAGATTGATTCCCATGATCGTTTTAACGTTCCCTTGTAGGTGTTGTTGCTGCCAATTCTGCAGAGGTTTCAGCTTAAAATAAGCCGGAAGCATTGTTTCGCCTTGTCCTGCCCATTCTGGATATGTCACTGTAGGATACAGCAATATACGGTGTCGTGGTTGTACCGACCATAGTACGTGCAATTACGGGTAGACATGAGGGTAATTTTGGGTGGGGTTCCAATGCTCCGAGTTTGTTCGGCTCGCATTTTCCGGGATTAGGGGGTGCCCTGCTCGAGAGCGTAGCGGTTCCGAGCCATTTCGTTGCACACCTCTGTCTCGATATGTCATTTGATCTCTTCGTGCGGAATGTACTTGCTGCTCCCTTTACAGGGTTCATTTCAAATTTTACAGGATTGTGGAAGGGTATCACGTAGTAGATGGGTTTTTATCACTAACCACACTAGTGGTGGCGTCTGACGCGGGTTTCATCGTGTGTTCAAGGTCGTAGGTGATCTTGCTGAGGTCTGAGTCTTCTTCATACTTTAGATCCATCGAATAGTTCAGAGTGCTATGCTGATCGCCATATTCACCAGAATCCTCGTACATACCATAGGGAGTATGAAAATATCAAACGCTATCGACTTGTCCTTCAGAACGAGAACATGTTTGATCGTCTACGATCTAGACCAAGAAGACGTAGTTGCCTCGAACTCAGCTTTGGACGTTTGCCTTCTGGGTTTTAGCTCGCTTTTGCTCTTCCCGTTTCTTAACACTGAAAGGCATGACTGCAGGTGGTTTCGCTTGCTGCATCTCGATGCCTCTGTCAGCGTCAAACCCCGTAGAGTTTGCTTTCGCAGAATCGCTTGATATGGGATCTCTTGAAAGGTCGTCGTTTGAGGCTCCAATTCCATCCATAGCGTTCTTGACGACTTGATTCTCATCAAAGACAACACGTTCGAGAGGTCGTCGTCGTTGCTAAACTCGGAGTCTGAGTCACCAAACTAGTTGGGTTTGATCACGAAACCGAAGAGGTTCTTGCCTTCGACCGCGGCAGAAACATGTGCTCTTGAAATCATGAAATTTTGTCCAGCGCAAATTACGACCGTCAGCAGGGAAGACTTGTTTAGGTTTATAGTTTATCAAGGCGTCGACTAGAATACGTTGGGATGAAGCGAGACGTAGTTGTAAAGAGGTAAATTGAGTTGGATGAGATCGATTTAGATGCCGGCATCAGAACTTCCATCCGGTGCCATCCACTTCTGAACTTGTATTAATCGATAGATCAAGAATGAAGGAGGGATTGAGTACACTCACAATTTTGTAATTTGAATCAGCGTGTAGACGTGTAACCATTTGATCATCATCTGCAACGGGGTTACATGAGGGATACTCATGATTGGGTACAGTATTCCCACTTCAGAGTATCCACATAAGGGATACTTTCGGTTAGTGGTGGACGTTACACCACTAACACGTACGTCGAGTGGCTGTGAAAGCCACCCAATGAGAATGGACCAGATTTTATATACAACAAAGTAATCTGTATTACAGTCCAAACTAGCACTGAACATACTTCGTCTAAAACTACCCTATTCTTGCTATTGGGCTAGTTCACACTGCCCGGCATCGGAATACTAAGCCATAGCTATACCGGAAAGTAGACATTCACACTGACAGTTCCAGTACACTGCTATTCCGGAAATGAGATAAAACGTGCGAATCCTCTGCACTTGTAGCCCCCGCTAAGGGGTACCCCTATACGTTCTGGAATACAAACGAAAATTCATGTTTGCGCAAGCATTCTGCACATGGTGAACAGTCACAAGAAAGCCCACCGGTGCGAGTCATTCTAGCTCATCTATGTCGAACGTCGCACCAAATCCGATTGCTACACGTTCTTCACCGAAAAAAGACAAGGGAAGCTAGATTAGCAGTTGAACTATTGCCAGCTCATACGGGACTTTGCCCCTTTCTCATACAGGGACCTGGTTCTCTGGGATCTCCTGCTGCTGCATGTCTTACCACTGGTCCAGGTCCCAGGCCTAACCTTCAACTTCACCGCTGGCGGGCTCCGATACACAAACCAACACGCCCCTCTCAAAGCTGTAGCTTTGAACTCCAGGTTTGCATGCTGCCACTCAATTGACATGGCCAATGCCGACGGTCACCAGTAGCTTCTATAAACGCTGCTTGCACAATAGCTTCGTGAACATGTCCGCCAGATTGTTGTCACTACTCACTTTATGCAGGCCGATGACTCCTTACTGCTCTCGTTCGCGGACGAAATGACCGCAAAGCTCGATATGGCGAGTTCGACGACTACATGTCGGATTGGTAACTAATACGTTTGCAGCTTGATTATCAATCCCAAGCTTTATCTCCACAGACTTCTGCGGCAGCACCTCCTGCAAAGTATTGCTCACAGCAACAGCCTCCATCCAAGCACTATTATATTGGAAGGCTTCTGTGATAATGATTGGACCAATGACCCCGAGTCACGAAAGAGCACAATAGGATTCGTTTTTACGCTAGCAGGCGGTGCTATTTCGTAGATGTCTCGGCGACAGTCTATTGTAGCTTTCTCCACCGTGGAAGCGGAGTATGTCGCAGTCTGTGAGGCAACTCACCTCCGCAGGTCTCTCATACGATATACCGTAATCAACTGTACTAGCAATATACCGAAATACACGCTTCAGCGATTCCACATGTCTGGTACATGGATTGGCCGCGGACCGGCATAGTTTCCCCACAGCAAATGCCAGGACCGGTCTCGTTACCGTGGTCGAGTACGTCAGCATTCCGATGGCCTTCCGATAGTCAAAACTCCTCATTCTTATCCGTAGATCCAGACGAATATTCGACTCCATCGGGTTACCGACCCTATGGGCATTCTCATAGCCAAAATTCTCGAAAACTTCTCGTAAAAAAGCTCTGGTAAATGGCGATGCTCCCTTCTGCCTGGTCTACCTCAATGTCTAGATATTCCTTTAGAAGCCCCTGGCCTTTGATGGCGTATGCCACAATGAACTCCTCAAACAGTTTGCACTTGTCCGTTTCGTTGTTGGTCGCAGCCATAATATCATCGACGTAGGCAAACACTAGTACGATCAACTCATCATCGAACTTGCATGCAAGGTTCAGTGAGCGAGCGCAAGTAGTCGTGCGTCAAGTACCAGTTGTTCAACTCCATGTTCCATTCGTGGCCTGACTGCCTTGACCCATACAGCGCCGTCACCACCGCCACGTACACATGCCCATTTATCTTCCAGGAAACCCTTCAATAGATGTCAGATATTGACGGATGTCCAGCAATGCATTCGGGTATGTGGTGTTGATGTATTTGCCATAGAGCAAGAAGGGCAACACAGCAGCAAGTGCCACGAACATCCGGAATGAGGACATTCTTGCAACAGGAACAAACGTCTCAAAGAAATCAAACCCTGGTCTTTGATAGTTACCAAGAGCCACAATTCTCGACTTGAAACGAATCGCATACTCCTGGCGATCGGCCTTGAGAGATCGCGCCCATCGTGTATTAATCGGCTTTGCATCCTTCGGCACATCTTCACAGGGAATCTCCCTGATCACTCCTTTAGCTCGCAATGCACTCATTTCCTCCAGATCGGCCTGTAGCCAGGACTGTCGGTACTTCGATCTGTTCATCTCACGGCTGTTTTTCGAGACCTCCACGTTGCTCACCAGGATGGGCTATCCATTTTTGTCCAACAACACTACACCACATTAAACTCATATTCACCAAAATAGCGGGGACGGCGCTGCTTGTGATACTAGTACGAGTGCGCTGCGGCTCTTGCTTTGCGTCTTGCTTAACGCGCCACTCTTTTGGATTCGTCTGCCCGTTTTCCAATCTGCTTGGCATGCTCCACTCCTGTTGCAACACCTACTTCATGTCTGGACTGAATGATTTAAACACACCCAGCTTGATCGTCATCAACTACAGGCTCGTCCTGCACTATGGTCGCATCCTCGTCTTCAATGTCTTCCAGTTGCACCGACTCATCGATGCCGTCTGGTTGTTCCGACTCAGCAATTGATCCACAGATTCCAATTGCCGACTTATTGCCATTGAAGCTAGTCACTTTGTCTTCATGCTGATTCTTGCAATCTTCAGTATCAGCATTCGGCATCAGTTCCTGTGATAGGGATGAAGTTGTCAATTGTGCATGGGCTGGCTCAACTTCAGTAGGAACTGCTGCAGTAATACCTTCAATGCCGGTAAGGTGAGCAGCATTAGCCATGGTCTGCTTCGTCTCCCTGCTTTCAGCTGCTTCAGCGCCTACATAGCCAACTGCAGCTGTAATCCCAGAGCATACGTCATGCTTACCGACTTCCTCGCCTCCCTCACGCTCACGGGGTTGAAAGCGCCGTGGCTCGTTTGCGGCAGATGCCATCACAGAGCTCTTTATCTCAAGTGCCTCGTCAATAATGTCGTCAACGACGTCCACATCAATATTCTGATCGGCTGCCGGTATATACGTGCTCAAAGAGCAATGAATCCATGTCTGCGTCGTCGACCAGATCATGACGGTCCCGGTATACCACGTCTTCTGCAACTAGCAAATCCGCAACTAGTGTGGCCGTATGCCCTTCATGGAAGTATATTTTGCACCCTACACCATCCTCCTCATAGCCTTGAAGGAACCCAGCTTAAGTGTTGTCGCTGTACTCGCGTGTTTTAGGGGTAGCTTCGACACAAGCAAGTGGTTCAAATTTGCGGATGTGGTGGATGTCCGGACTGACTCCAAACATCATCTGGTACAGGATACCGTAGTGGCCCATGTTATACTCTCGATTTCAAGTAGCCAACATTTTTAGAGCTTCGGGCCACAACTTTGACAGAAATTAAGCGAGCTACATCATCGCTTTCATCATTCAAACAAGCGACCGGCGGGTTCGCTCACACAAGTTCAAGTGAGAGCTCTTGGGTCGGACACGAGCATGCTCGATTCTGTGAGCACGTTACCGTTTCTTCATGGCACAGTTCATAAACTCATCTCCTTTGTCTGTCCAAACTAGTCGAAATCTGTACTTAACTCGTTCTGCGCCGTCCTTGATTCTACCAGTTTACCGTTCAGCCCAACAGATGTATTTCATAATCTGCAGGTTGACTACCTTGCTCGACTTGCTGGTCAGCACGTGCACTGTCACAAGGCGCGCGTAGCCATCCCTAATTGCCTGTACGGATTCAAACCGAGTACCACTGCCTTTGCTCAGGATCAGCACGTCTACATACGCCGCTTGATTAGGAGCCTTCAGCTCTCATTGCAGTGCGGCATCTTCTTTTGCTTTCCTCAATGACAGGCGTCGCAGCGTTCTTGCTCTTCCCGTCTCGTTAATATCAGCCCCTTCACCAGACTCTTGTCGGCCATGGCCTTCATTAAAATGGGCAGATGTGCCCGAGTCGCTCCTACCAGAGCGCAAGTGAAGCGACTTTATCAACCCCAGTAAAGTTGCACAATGGTGCCTCAAATCCCTTACTCTGCAGGTGAGTAACAAGAATTCCCACGTGGCCTCGTACGGAGAAGTGCAATAACAGTTCGACCTCATATGTGACTCGAAAGTCCAGGGTATCATGGTCATATTCGAAGTCAAATCCTTGTTCAGCAGCAAGCCCGGGTGAGAATAGTCCATGTTCAGCCTCAGGAGCGTAGACAACATCGCTCAGGTAAACTGTTCCACGTTCATCATCAACTTCAGTCACAAAACTACAGTTCCTACCCCTGAAATTCGTGAAGCAAGAGCAGGTGCAACAACATATACACTTTGCGACTGAACGGTATCTTAATGAATGCCACGAAGGTCAGCAGGTTTCCTGTTACGTGAGCGTTGGCTGCAGTGTCGAATAACCACCATCCATTAGTGTCTCCAACTGCACCCCACCAGCTTCAGTATCACTCACTACCTGAGCATATACCTCATCAGAACTCACAGGTTCGCAGGTTCCGGGTCTCTTATCGCTACCACGACTCCGGCGTCCAGTATCATCTGACCCAGCGCCGCCATATCCACACCAGCAACTTCATTTCTGCCCTCTGGACTCGAACCACCTGTCGGATAGTCACGTTTCCTCGTGCCTTGCGCTTCTGCTCACCTGCATTAGCACTAGCTCTACTTGATTTCTCGATTCTATCTGAGAAACCACATCTGATATGTGCAGTACTCCTACAGATATAGCATTTCTTCAGCTTTTTTTGTTGGGGCCACTACTTCTCTCCTCTTATTGATTGTCAGCTCTGGTCCTTATTCAATCACATTTCCTCCACTCGCCCACCACTATTCCCTGCATGCAAGGCTCCACGCTGACCTGCAACCTGGCGAGCGGCAGCCGCACGAATCAACGCACGGGTTTTGGTGGTTGTGAACATAGAAGTATCTGCACTGTAGTGAATCGATGACTTCTGGCTCTCGAATTCTGCCTGGGACGGCAAGCTCTCGAGTAGTATCTTCACCATGTCAATATCATCAACTACATACTGCAAAAACTGCAGCTCAGTCCGGATATTAAACATCTTGCCCAGGTGCAGATTTATGTTTCCACCGGGCGCAAACTTTATAATCCAAATATCGTCCCGCAGGCGATGAATGGTGTGAGCCGTTAATTGTTCTATTAACCTTGTTCGAACAGGTCATATAAAGCCTCCCATATTTTCGTGCCTGTTATCTTGTCCCTAATTTGGTGCAAGATCTTCGAAGGCACCGTCGTCCCAATCAAGCGCATGATCTTGGTCTGGTTCTTGTTGAACTTTTCCTCACACTCCGAATCCGAACGTTTTGACTCATCAATCGTCCCTTCCGCGATGTCCATAAAGCCCGCCTCCTGAAACACCATCTGCACCACAAATTTGTACGCCTGCCAGTACATGCCGTTCCAGTTCTTGGGCATCTCCTCTGCTGAAAATTCCAGCATGTCCTCCATCCTGGGTCAACACCAGCACCTGTGTAGCAGGAGGTTCACAGGTTTGAAACTCAAAACCCTATTCGGATCAAACGGACAGATGAATGCTGCCACCGAAAAAGGGACAAGGAAAGATAGATTAGCGGTTAACTATTGCCAGCTCATACGGTCCTTTGCCTCTTTCTCATACAGGGACCTGGTTCTCTGGGATCTCCTGCTGCTGCATGTCTTACCACTGGTCCAGGTCCCAGGCCTAACCTGCAACTTCACCGCTGGCGGGCCCCGATACACAAACGAATAATCTAGACCACCAACTCCATCATATCCACTTTTGACGAGCATGACACCCACCACCGCCGCCGTTGTCTAGATTGATGAATCCCGTGAGGTTAGCGCCACCACACGTCAAAATCGTGAGAACCAAGATGGTCAGTGATCAATGGTCATCAGTCAATTCGTTTGGTAAAACTTGCGGTTATTTGATAAAATCGTGTAAGGATTGTCATATGCGGAATAGTCACAGTGTGAACACATGCCCAGAATATGCAGCTAACCACCTCCGATTTAGGCTAAACCGGAGCCTGGCAGTATAGAACTTTAGATTTCGGAACAGCTAGGAGGGTTACGGAACAAAAAAGCGTACTTAGGCCCGTTCTCAACCGATGCGGGTTTTGGACGCATGCGTGCTAAACGGACACTTTGGGATCTGATTGGCTGAATCATCATTGTATAACTTGTACAAGTGCATGGCATGTGGTACGCATGCGTCCGAATGCCTTTCGAATATTGTCCAATTAGAAGTATCACCTCAGATCCGTTTAGAGGTCTATAAGCTTCATGACTCGAATCTCGCGCCAACAACACCAATACCCACGATATTCTGCTCGAGCTGCACGGCAAAACCATTGCCTCAAAGCTGATGATGAATTATGCTGTCTCATGGTCTGCTTGGTCGCTTTTAAGAAGCTTCAGGATACCAAGAAGCCGGATCCTTTTGTTCGACAGCGGTTATCCTGGAAAATACATGCTACTACGCTACTAAAAGAGAAAGCATTCAAGAGGTTCGACAGGATGGCCATAACGGCGTTTGAAGATTTACTCTGCACTGTAGGATCGTACTTGGGTTCTGATTATTATCACTCACTGCGACGGACACGAGGTGTCCCCCCATCCCCTGCTGCAATGTTGCAATGCGCTCTATCTTGGCTAGCTGGATGCAGGTACCTTCATATTCGAGTGATCACAGGGGTCAGGTGCGCTATGTTTTATCGAATTATTTATCGTGTCATTTTCGCTATCAGTGATTCTGAGAAATTTGCTCCACAGTTCCCAAGAAGCCCCGATGAAATGATTGAAGCTGCTGCTCAATTTCAATTTCTCAGTAATCATGGAGTTATCGAAAATTGCATCGGAGTAATTGACGACTGGCTTTGCCCTATCCGTGTGCCTAGGAACGACGAGTGTGGACGAGTAACATCCTTTTTTCAGGCCACTAGCCCTTTTTTTCAGGCCACTATCAACAGTATGGACTTCATGTCCCAGCATGCGCTGATCATCTTTCGCGATTTACAGCGTTCTCTGTAAATTCACCGGGGGAATGAACGATTCGTACGCGTTTCAGCGGTGGCAACTCAGCTATCTGCTTCATAATTCCGCTGACAAATATTTCGCGATAGGAGATAACGCCTTTGTTCAGAGCAAAGATGTTCTAACCCCGTTTAACAAAGCGCAACTTGTGAATCCAGCCGATCGTGACAGCTACAACTTTCACTTCAGTCAACTCAGAATACGGATTGAAATGGAATTTGGGTTATTGGTGAATAAATGGAGGGTACTCAAACTGCCTCCGCATGTTCGTCTACGCCACTGTCGATTTGTGATATCTGCGTGCATACGTCTATACAACTTTTGCATCACCCAGCGTGCTCTGGTATTGCAAACATCATCACATAAAGTTTTTCGAGCTCTGGCAAGAGAAGTATGTTCATGGAACAAACAAGACTCATTGGGGTATGAAGAGTCTGAAGTACTTGATTGTGATGGAACGGAAGTTGAACTTGATAATGGGAGTCGTGTTGATCTTATGGACGAAAAAGTTCGTACCGACCTTGTTAATAAGATCGCGAGTAGGAATTTTCATCGTCCGGAGCGCAATGTATTACGAAGACAAAAGAAACGCTAGAGGCGGGGTCAGAAAGGCGCAGACAGAGAGAAGAAGAAGCGGCGACACCTCAGGTACAGGAAACATCAGCGATAAAGACTCAACCGTCGATACAGTAGCGATACGTGATAACGGACATAATGTGGGTTTGTAGATTTTGAATTATCTCTACTATTAGTATCTTCTGACTAACGGCTTTGTGAGCGGACTAGATTCATGATTCGTTCACGTTCCTCAAGAAAAAGTCTATATCCCCTTGTAGTCGAAGTTTGATGGGGCTTGCGGAGGAGATCATTTCGCATTCAATTTCGCTAATACGCTTTCGAATATCATCAAACATCTTATGATGCTCGGCGCGCACACGTACAGATTTCTCTTGATCTTGTTCTATTCTTAGGGACATCTCTGTCTCGCAACCAGTAACAATCCGTCCAACTAACGTGAGCAAAACGTCCATTGAGTCGGAGGCATGCTTTGGCTTCTTACCCACGCTGGCAATAGGCACGGGACTACGTCCCGTCCGTTTCTTACTGTTGTTTTGTCGACTAGGAGTAGTACAGATTGAGCTTCTGGACTCGCGCGTTGGGGTCACTGATGACGTTGCAAGCGAATCATATTCGTCCTGAGCGTACATATAGAATTATAGAATTATGTTGTTAGTTATCCAGCCAAGTAAACCATGTAAAAAATAATGTGTACCTTCAGCCAGTACCAAAGATAAAGCACGTCATGTTGACCACGGACAATTTCTTGAAGTGACGAGAATGCATTCCAGACATTCTAAAATTCGCTTCGTAGATGCTGGAAAAAGAACGCACCTCAGATCACAATTCCTCCAATTTTGCTGCGTTGTGTGGTACGATGATCGATGGGTCGATACTCGCAAAAGCTTCGTCATCAGAGACGAGGCCTTTGCACTCTTCATTGTCACGAGCATACTTTGTTTCGACGTCTTTCCAAAATTGAGCTTTTGGGAAGCTTCAACGTCATCCAAATCTTGTTGGTCGAATTTTTTCCCTGTAAAGCATCAGAAGTTGCAGTGATAGCTCAGACACTGCTACAGTATTGTATGGTAAAATTCTTACCGGCTATGTCGATGAGTCTATTTATCATGTCTTTCGTCATTAAAACATTAATTAGGTGATACATGCCATGTTTAGTACGCCGAGTACTGCCTGTAGCTTTTGTTGAAGCCGCTGCTGTACGCTCACCGCTGTTGATGAGTCGGTCATAATGACGAAGACATTTGATGCGATCTGATTTATTTGTGCGAGTATGCACCTTGATTTCGCGAAGTGTACACTCCTTTCTGATGAGATCCATCGAAATCTTCTCATACGGTTCCCAGGCAAAGTCCCCCTGTTACAAAGCCACTCACAACGCAAAAGGCTTCACTATCTGACTGTCCAGAGACGCTAGTGAGTTCCTGTGCCAGATTACGTGCAACTGGTGCCGGTTGCACCGAGACCGGCACTTGCTGCACTGGAATTGGCACTTGCTGGACTGGAATTGGAGCTTGCTGTGCTGGAATTGAAGCTTGCTGTGAGGGTATTGATGTGGATCTATCCTGGCAGGGAAGGCCATGGTTCTGCTACACAGGAACTGGGACTTGCATGGCGATTGCTGCCTACTCGACTCGTCTTGAACTGGTTTAAAATTTCGAATGGCTTTTGGCAACCACAAAATGTGGAGCGATATGATTGGTTTGAATTTACAGACAAGTCATCCAGTAAGACTGCACTAATTTCATTCTCAACTAAAGCGTTAGGGGTAGGGCACGCATGCATCGCATGCGTCCACTTGCTACTTCGGTTGAGAACGGGCCTTAGGGATGAAGGCACGGTAACGCGTAACCTTGTTCCAAACGCGTGTTTCTTGGAACAAAGGGATCAAGTTATTCCAATGAGCAAGTGCCTTCAAAATCGTTTCATTGGATACCCTACCCACTAACATGATAATTTGCGTATGTTATTTCACAGGTTTCTCGTCTACAGTTGCCGCGAGTAGCAAGTTGCCGCTCATTTTACTTTATTTAATGCATTATTTAGCTATGCTATCTAGTACGTTGCTGATACAGGGCGTGAACCCAAGAAACCGGCGGATCAGCTGGAGCTCGAGACACTGACGAAGCGCTACGTTGCGCTAAAAGATGCAGAGGACCTTGAGAAGGATGAAAGAGCCGAGATCTACAGCAAAACGCGTGAAGAAGATCGTGTTGGTGGTGAGGCGATTCGTGATGCTGCGATGAAGGGTGAAATGAGGGAGAAGAAGAAGCTAAAGACTTCGAAGCAAGTGAAGTCATGGCGCAACCCAGACGAGTTGCGACTAGTCTTTGCAGAGGCCACCATTTAAGCCACCTGCAGTTGCATCTCTGTCTGCTTCTCTGGATATTCCGCGATTTTTGCGATGCTGCTCATCGTGCTGGAGCCGGTAGCGATTTTCGGCATATCGCGAGCTGTGTACTGCTCGCTGATCTGTTTCAAGAACTTGGGTGACGTCCACTTGCTTGTTTCGCGCGTTTTGAGGAGGTGCCCCTGATTTCTTGCAGATAGTGCTGTCAAATTCAAGTTTTGCTTCATTAGATATCCTCCGAATTGCTAGAGTTCGTTTTCGTGTGATTGGAATATCGCTTTGGAACAACGCCGATTTATTTCAGTTCCATAATCTGTTCCGATAACTAAAGTTCTCTAGTGTGAACTAGCTCATTAAGTCCCCTAAGACCAGGGACTTGTGAACGGTCATTTACTAGGAGTTTGTATACTCCTAATAGCCCGCTTCTTCTCAGCAAGGTACTCGTGTGATCTCGTCACATCTACCCCAATCAATGATGAAAGGGAAGCCTCATATCTGAGGAGGAATGATAGTCGTCCACCTGCTCCTCTCTTGAGAGATATCACAGATAAAAGGATCATAAATGAGAGGTTGCTTCAGTTGCGCTTCAGTTCATCTCATTGCCGCAACTTTGGCTCAGGCAACTGAGGAGTTATTGTCACATCGATGGCAACAATGGCTGCTTCGACGCCGCGCTCGTCGACGTCGTCCTTCACCGCCATGGAACCACACGGCATGGAGCCTGGAGCCAATTACCACCGCATCGACCTGCGCACGACGGACCCAACAGAGCTAAGTAGCGCCAGTTCGCCCGGCACCAGTTCGCTCAAGCGCTTTGCATGCCAGTTCGACCCAGGCTCCAAGAATGGACGCGTGCTCGTGCTGCTATTCGACCGCAATGGAGACTCGGAGTTCAAGGAGATGAGCAGGTTGGACGTGCTGCGAATGACGCAGCAGGCGGCTGTGCCCAAGGAAGAGGATGCCGAAGAGGCCACTGACGTGGCTGGAGCGCCACTGCGACGACTGGGAAGTCTGGGCGTCAAAGGCAGGCGAGCCAGCATTAATATGATGCGCGGAGATGGTGGGGCTCCTGATGGACCTAATTATGCCACAGTGTGTGACGTTCAGGTGGGTGTTTTAGCTGTAGAGAGTGTGCTAGACGGAGTTTTAGTGACTGCTGTGGTGGTAATTGTAGCGTGTTCATGCACGAGACATCCGGAGGATGGAAAATGCTTTTTCTGTGTCAAATGAGCCGTCGATTATTATCCGGAAGCAGGCAATTCTCATTAGTGCTGGTAGGGAGAAATTCCTGAGTTGATGAGTGTTGGGTTGGTATTGATCGTTGGTTGTAACTTGTAGACCCGTTACGTGCAATTGTGTTGCGGGACCAGTGCCTAGTATACGTGCCTGATGGAGCAGACAGCCTTCTGTCCATTCTCAAAGAGCAATTTAGCCAAACTTCCCGTGAGAACGCAGAGGATCCGTACGAGTTCAGGTCAGTACAGTGCAATTCTCACAATTACACAAAATAAATTTATGAACTGAGGGTGGTGATATGAGCAGGGCACTGGAAGCACTGTTGGCGACACTCGCACGATACTTCCAAGCTGACTATGATAAACTCTCTCCTGTCGTGGTCTCTGCTTTGGATCGGCTGGTGCAAGGAAATCTCCACTCACGTGAATTGGAGACACTGCGTGAGTTTAAGAATACGATGAACGAGTTCGAGTCGCAAGTGGACGGTGTGCGCCGAGTGCTGATGGAGTTGTTAGACAATGAAGAAGATCTGCGTTTGCTGTACCTCACGAAGCTCTATGAAGACCCTTCTCTCCTCATGGATTTGTATAGTTTCGACTCCGAGGAAGCTGAAGTACTCATTGAAACTTATCTACAAGACATTTTCTCGACGCGCACGAAGGCAGACCTGATGCAACACCGTATTACGAATACGGAAAGTTTGGTGATGTTGAAGCTCGACTCGATGCGAAATTACTTGCTCCGGGTAGACCTTGTGTTTTCACTTGTGACGATCAGCCTCTCAGTGGGTACACTGCTTGCCGGAGTCTTCGGTATGAATTTGGCATCGGGTGTCGAAGAGGCTTGGGGGTGGTTCTGGGGAGTTGCGATCTCATGTGTGGTAGCCTTTGTCGTCATCACAATTGTTGGGATTTTGTTTTTCAGACAAAAGGGAGTTCTGCAGATTTGAGCATTTGTGGCGTCGATTTTCAATAAAATCTTGTGGCTAGAAGACATGTAAGACAGTTTATTTGTTGTTGAGCGGATATTATTCGCTCGGTATCAACATGGCAGCTACTTCTTCTCGAACTTGACAGCGCCAAGGGTAAACTGCTCCTGGCTGCCCTTCGCCAGAATTTCGCCAAGCTTTGTGCCAATGAGATGGTGGTTGGTAATCTTGATATCACGCTGTTTGCGAGGTCTGTTCTTCTTCTTATCCTCCTTCAGACGGCGCTTCATCTGGCGACGGCTCGCATCAACCTTTGCCTGCGTTGTCAAGCCGGCCTGAACCAGTTTCTTCTCAAACTCAGCGCGATCAGACGGCCACGTCCGCATAGTATCGCGCCACAACTGACGGATGTCATTCGAGCACCCTACAGAAAATGATTCACACCACACAATTAGATGATGTCGCCCGCATCATAGGTTAGTGGGGGCAAAGCCTTAATGCAGTCGTACCGTATTTCACCATTTGGAACTTGGGACCACGCCTGGGTAAAAGATCCCAGCGATCACTGCTAGCCACATTTCGCCTCTTAGCATCTGGAAAGGGAACATCTAGTGGGAGGTGCTCCGTGTCGAATTTGAACATGTATCTGCATCAGTGGTACCGCAATGAGCACACACAAAGGCAGACACGTATGTCAGCATTAAGAAAGCGAAAAGTCAAATCATATAACACACTTGATCTTCTTCGACACGTTCAGGTCACGCGTCGATGATACACTTTTCGTCGCCATTCCAGCAAATGGCGTAGGACGGGTAGTGCTCGAGCTCTGAATCACACAAACGGGGGCACAAAAGTAAGGTATAGAGTTAAATACTCACCCTATACATCACAGTATGATTCACTAGAGCTACCTTGACAGCTGCTGATACACGAAACCAATTATCCCCGACGCGAAGTGCATCGCCTCGGCGGATTTCGCCGGTAAGATCTTGGCTCGAATGAGCCAAGTAGCTGCCAGCTTCAACTGTAGCCACTCCAGAGAGATCCACAAGGAAAGTAGGTCCGCGCGAGTAGTACACCTCAGCACCTTTGTCCGCGTTTTTCAAACAGATAATCTCTCCTGTACGTGTCAGTTCTTTCAAGTCGTCCTCCACGCCGACGTAGCAATCGATCAAGTCTTCAATAGGCATTCCCTCTGGAATCTACACACCAACAACATAGAAAACAATCATCTCACTGCCAGTAGCAAAACCCCAACACAGCAACTTACTCGATCGAGAATCTTGAGCAATTGCACCTTGTTCTTAATGTCATATTTGGCCTACAAGCAGTATCAACGCTCAGTCATGAGTCATCATCACACTGTCCGAAAAAAATGACGCACCTGGTACGCATACTGGTCTCCTTGCACACGAACTTTTGGATTATTCTTGAGTCGCTGCTCCACTTGGTCGTCCATCGTGAGGTCCTACGGGCCAAAGCGTCCATCAACTCACGTCATCTCCTAAAACCCCCAATAACTGCTACGTACGACGCCCGTGTGCTTAAAGATATCAGCTACAGACACAGCCTTGTGCATTGGCACTATGCGTAGGTACTCCAGGATCTTGTAGACCTTGGCACCGTCATTTTTAGGCACAGAAGACGCGTCCACTGTTTACAGCACCAATTACGAGGTCGTGAGTCTCCCTTTACGTGTAAAAGTACGAACAATAGAGCAGCGGACCTTGGGAGATCACCGTCTCCTTCACTGCCTTCGTGGGGACCACGGCGGGCGCCGCCTCCGCCGCTTGCTGCGACCCGTATGCCAAGTTGCGCCACATTTTCAAGTTTAGCTCAAATAGTGCGACTTTTCCGAAATGTTCAGTTTCGTCTAATCGAATATTCTCACAATGGCGGATCGTCGAAATACGTTGACGGACTTGGTGCTGGAGTTCCTGGAGGCTGCTGTGCATGAATTTCTGTACGTTTAAAGCGGATATTGTCAATAAAGCTGCAACTTAGTTACACTTGTGGTTTAATGCAGGTTTGCGTGGCATGTCTACCCGAAAGGTGCGTCAAAGGCCAACAATTCCATTCGTTCTACCACTAACTGCTCTGGTAAGCAGAATCTTTTGAGTCGCGGGTGCTGTACGACGTGCCGATCCACATGAGTCGTCATCCACTACTGTGTGAATATATTCACTCAATGCTAAGTGGCTGTCGCTCGTGGTTGTTGCGAGGAGAATTAGACAAGTTGAGTGTGATTCTCCTGTCCAAAGAAGGACGGACGATGGAGACGTTGGTACTTGAGTGTGGCTGGAGTGCACCAATCGTCGAAGCAGGTTCAGACGAAGATATGTCACTGCCATTGCTGCAACTCGAAGAATCCTTTCGTGAAGGAATGGTGGCGTTGATTGCAACGTCAGCTTCGACTGTAGACAGTACCAAGCCACATACGTTTCGCATTTTGGCACGAACAGTGGAAAACGCGTGCAACCGAGGAACTGCCATCAATGACGACAATACTAGCAATTCGTGGGTACTAGCAGACCCATTTTGGTGCGAAGACCAGAAGAAACACAAGGAAATCGTCCCAGTTAAAGGAATTACGTCACCTATTCGACTGAACATTTACATGGAGCAGAGATAAGATGTAGCCATCGTGATTTATATCGTACTTATGACGTTCACTTGAGTTTTGTATGAGATGCATTTGAATCCAGTTTTCGCGCCGTCATAGACACCAACACGGTTCGACTTGGACTGTCCGATAGCATGCGCTCTACCGTGTCGATCGAGGACACGGAGCCTCTGCACACAGCGTCACACCGTCGGTCATTACGCCGACCACTTGCAGTAGCAACTACAGCAGCAACAAACGCGTCCAGGAAGCAGCAGACGCAGACTAAATCAATCTCTTCCGTGCTCTCTACTGCGTTGCGGGTCCTTCTAGGCAGTATATTGGCCATTGTATTGCTCTCCATTGGTGTCCGAGTATTTGGAGCGTCGTTGCGCACCTGGAGAAGCAGCTTTTTGCAGGTTGGAGAGCAGTTTGAGCGGCTGGAGAAGAGTATTGAGCTACTGGAAGATGACACGACGAGGCTAAAGACGACGGCCGATAGATTCCTGCAGAACTGTCAGGAGGCACAAGTGGCGGCCTCTACGAGGACGGAGATGCTGCAGAATATTGCCAAGAGAAGCTTCGATGAGCAGATGACGACGCAGATGCAGGAGCACGAACAGGTTATGAAAGATGTGCTGCGTTACTACGCACAACAGGAACAGAAGGTGATGGAAACGAGAGAGCGGCTTATCAAGATGAACATCACACTACCTGTGCAGGTTGGAGTGAGGTCAGTACCTGAAACATGGAAGCAGGACGAGCAGAAGTTGCTACAGGAGCAAGGATTGTCTGATACTATTGATGGACTCGCGGTTTTTGCAGAGAAAACACCGGTGCAAGATGGCGGTGACGACCAACAAATGAGTTTTGAGCATGGAGAGTTTCAGACGGGCGGAAACTTGGAGAGCAACAATCGACGAAAGGGAGGGGAGCACACTTCATCGTTTGGATTGTTCTTCTTCTATGTTATTGTGTTCTGTTCTTCAGCTATTTATCTGAGGAATGCCATCGCGAACACAAGGAAGAAGGAACTGATGGAAGATAAATGGTCGTGGTCTCCAGTTCCAAAAGTCCTTAGCACGTTGAAGAAGTTACTGAGCTCAATTGTGGTACGTTAGTGTGAAGTTGTTTGGGATAAAGCGCATACTTACTATTAAATGTCCAGGTCATCGAAGATCTGCGAACAACAAGCAACATAGATGACACAACCAACTCACCAGAGCACATCGAGCATATCGAACTCAGATAGTTTCATCGTCAAGTATTTACGTCCCAACCAAGCGCAGCGAGTGACCGCAATGTGTGTTTATTGATCATCATGAATCAATACAAAATGCAACCTGATTCGCATCAAGCAGTTTCAAACGACTTGGCTCCATGGTGGATCTGAATACCGCTACCACCAGATTTCGGTGTTGTTGGGGCCGCTTGCCCACAGATAGCTCGTCGAATGAGCTCTTTCTTCCTTTCGAACGATGTGCGCACGCTGGCAGGAGTGTCAGAGATAAAGTCCATCAGCATGTAAACGATTAGGAAGGCAACGTGCTCCAACACTAAAGCGACAATGAAGCGGGAGGAAATGCTGAGGCAAGAAAACTCCGGGCCCATACTGAACAAAGCAAGTCAGCAAATAACGCAGGTATCGACAAGTAAGCCAACATACCTGAAGTCCTTCCCGTTGAATCGCTCTAGAGCTGTACATTCCGAGATGAAATATTCGAGCTCGCCAGTACTCACGCAAATTAGCCCCACAACCACAAAGATGGCTAAGAACAGCGTAATAAACAGCATCTTCTCCCACTGACCGATGCTGTTAGCTTTTCGTGGAACTGGCCGTCGACGCAACAAGACCAGTTTGTAGAAGGAGTTCTGAATATGAATGACGTTGTTTGCAAATGCTGCCATGGCACAGAATGGCCAAACGACTGAAAACATCACCACGTATCCCTTTGCACAATAACAGTTAGGATCCAATGACTACTACTAGTAGTTGAGAATGAGATCACACTTACGTATTGGATGACCATCCGTAGGTAATCAGGCTACAAAGGCAGACAAATTTATCGTCAGTATGATATCTGTGTTTAATGCAGCTCGGTCACTTACGAATGCGTTATACAATGGCAATTGACTTTCTTCAAGTACATCATCGGCCGTCATGAAGTCTAATTCCAAACACCACTCAACTTCAGTGCTACAAGATTAAATCACATTCAAATACGTACAGTTTTGATTCTCAAAGCCTTCCAGTGTTGGTATTGACACTTCTAGCGCTTCTTCAAGGTACGGGATCCGAATTGGAGTCATCATTTGCAGCTAACACGAAAATGCACACGTTAAATCCAATTGTATCTGAATCGTTTTGCTACACCTCTCACCTCAATTTTGGTCTCGAAAGCTAGCGATCGTGACGAAGGGGACTGCGAGAGAAGATTCTCAAAAGACGAGTGATATTCCGAGAGTGCAAGTAGAGTTTCTGCTGGATTTGCTTTCATGATCTTTTTCGCTAACTTGGATGCCCTCAAAGTCTCCCGCCGGAAAATAATCGGCAGAGATGTATCGATCAAGAGATTTAGTGCTTGGGTAATGAGGAGTGGGGTGACAAATGCCGTCGACATGTCAATAACACCACCTTGCCAATGAACAGTTAGCTTAGTGTATTTGAGATTCGCTGACAACCACGTTTCCACCTCGTCACCAAACGGAATAATTACGAACGAGATCAGCATGAACCATAAGAAGAAGGAAATCCAGTTGATAGCAAACAACCGATTGACCATCGTCCGTTGGAAGTGTGCATCCATGAGATGATTCTCGCGGGTCACGAAAAAATGGATGAGCTTTACACTCAGCAAATATACGACGATGTCCAGCGAAATGCCAAGTAGAATTCCTTGGGCAAAAATGTAACACCACCTCCCACTAAACAGAATAGGTCTCTCGGTATCGAAGCACGACAGGAATGCAACGCACTTAGGGCATTTACTGCACACAGGAGCCATCATTGCAGCTGTGTACCATTGCACGAAAAACGCGGTTCCCACTACGTACGTAGCAATGAATAATGTAAAAACCATAATTGTTTGCATGTATGCTGGAATACGCAACAGTGAATTGTAATAGGGCTCACGGAACAGCAGTGTACCATGAGAGTCCACAACATCGCGATAACCTTGCGGCTTGAAAGTTGCGTTTGGGTAGTCGGCTTCTTTGAACAATCGTAAGTTCCAGACATCATTTAGTAGGCTGTTTTGTCTTGTCCAAGCTTTAAGAAAGGAGGCACCCCAAATTGTCGCTGTACAAAAGCCGAAAATGCACAATGTTCTCATGTAGGCGACAGCTCCAGCCCATCTAAACGAAACATACACAGCACACCCCAAGAGAGCAGGAACCAGCAAACACTTCGTGTATACGAACAAGAAGCTAAAGTAGAAGGCGACACGTTCTCCATAGTAGTAACGAAGCTCATTCGTGATTTCAGTGGATTTCCACCACCATTGCCCACACTTCGCCAAGAGCATGTTGTCCACATGTCGGTTGTGAAGCGGGAAGCAGGCCATAATGATGGTATCATTGCGATTGAGCTCTTCAAACGAGATATTTGCTCCTGGAGGATTCAGCTCTTCTACGTTAGCTGTGGATGTAATGATACGTGCAATCGTCTGAATCCTCTCTGCAGGAGTAAACTTCTCATCATTATCAGTTTCCACCGCTTTAGCATCTTCAAATGGTGCTTCTTTTGCTGGTGACTCGACATCGCCAATGTTACTTGATGCTATCAGCTCTTCAATTTCGGATGGTACTTCTCCCACAGCTCCGATCTGCAGCCATCGCTCTAGCACCAATCTACTCTTCTCCGTCTGCAATCTCGATGGCGATGGTTGTAGAAGTAGAACCAAATATTTTCGGGAATACAACGTACTGGAGAGGACAGAAACCTCAAAACCAGCGTTGATGCAGCGACTGAGTACTTCCATCTGCCGCTTCCCCACTGCATCCAATCCATTTCGGGCAAGAATACGCGGTGTAGTGGGTTTGTTGTGCAGAATTAATGCAAACTCGTACTTCATCTGGTAGTCCACTACTGGAACACTGGGTAGCACATTTCCATGTCGAGGAGACCAGACTCGAGGTGTTGCATTCTTCGATTTCGCCCTAGGCGACATATAGCGTGGTGATGGCAAAGTTCCTTCAATGGATGGGGCCAAATGCTGGACTAAATACTCCAGTGATTTCGTGTACGTTCGAGGGCGAAACGTAGGTCCCGAGTCTAGAAGCTGCCAATCTGCTAATCCATTGTAGCTCTTGACACGTCGATGACGATGAGGAATTGCACGATTTCTTCCTTCCTCTGTCTGTTCGACATCTTCATCTAGCAACGTTCTTCGACTTGACGTTGCTTCTGTCACTGCATCACTGGAGAACGAATGCGTGTGGAGGTTCAATCGAAGATCCGCTCGTGGGTCTGCACGACGGTGTCGAATGACCGATGGTGGTGTCCCTGGAGCACCTTCAATTGCACTGGCTGCAGTAGTTGATGGCTGTCTCAAGGCCTCTTGATCATCCGAACCAAACGACCAAAGACGTTGCAGGGATTTGTCTGCCATTGTGGCGTGGAATTGGTCGATGGAGACGATCAACTACCACCACTTCAACTTGGTGTTGAAGCAGTTTTGCGCATGAACGGACACAAGCGAAACGACTGCGACTTGAGCCATTGCAGCACTACTAGACAGCGACGAACATGGATCCGCAGACAGCCGAGGCTGGAGAGGCTTATCTCAATTCTATGGGCTTTCGGTCGCTCATTGAATGGATGACTGCGGAAGCGCTTCTGTCCAGACCTGATGATCCCCTAACTTTCCTTCAGGCTTTATTGCAGGAGAAGATAGGAGAGGTATTGATCAATCTTGGTCTCTTTCTTTATGCGTTCGTGATGGTTTTTGTTGCTATCGTAGAGAAAAAGCGGTGAGAAGTTCCAACCTGAACATACTCTGAACTACATCAAACAATGCTACGCTGCTGCAAGGTTGAATTCTTTCGATGTGGCAGTATTACCGCCTCATGATACTAACGTTCAATGGGTTTACGACATGTAGTGCATCAGCGGACGAGAATGGCAGAATTTTGGTCAAACCTCGAAAGTTCGCGTATGGATGACATTGTTTTCGTGAAAATATCGGGTTTTACTTACAAAGGGTTTGTTATCAGCCCCGTTCAACCAGTAGTTAATGCACCGGTAACTCAACATGGCAACGATCCAGCTTTGGTTCATCGATTGTCAAAGATGGAGCAGGTCATTCAAGCTTGCCGCATAATTGGCACGGAGTTGGATCCAACAGAAGGTTGGTTAAGGGTTTGTTAAGTTAATTCGAGACACCCATTGCTCTTTCCACTGACATGCATGGGTTACTACAGCAACAAAGATCATCATCAAGCAAGCATGTGCGGTTCTGAATGCTGAGCGAGCCACACTTTTCATATATGTGAGAATTATATATTTTCTGATAGTTTTCACGAATAACAACTTTCTTTTGGTGACAGGAACGAGCAACGGATATGCTCGTACTGAAAGTGTCCGAAGGAGCTACCGATATCTGCGTGCCTTTCGGAAAAGTAAGACAAACACTGCGTTTTAGGTAAGATTCTAACAACTTGACTATTTTTTATCAGGGCATTGCTGGAACTGTGGCAGCTACTGGCAAAGCCATGAATATCTCAGATGCTTATGCAGACCCGAGCTTTGACTCGCAATACGATCAGCGCAATGGCTACCAAACTCGGTCGATGTTGTGCGTACCGGTTCGCAATGGCTTAAATAATACTGTCGGGGTGATGCAGGTTCTTAACAAGATATCTGTCGACAAGAAGGCAAGCTTTACTGATGAAGACGAAGAAATTCTGACAATCCTGGCAGCTCAGGCGGGTGTGGCACTTCATAATGCTGACACCCACGCCGTTGCTTGCATCGCTCGTGAAAGAGTCAAGGATGTTCTCGGCATCGTTCAGGATATGCACCGCGATTTAGGTTTCATCTCACTGATGTTCACGATATCCACTCGTGTCCAGAGGTTCGTGAACTCGGATCGCTGCACTCTCTACATTGTGGATCGTGCGAAGAATGAACTCTGGACTTTGCAAGGTGAGGTGAATATTCGAGTCCCATTGAATCAAGGTATTGCAGGCGCAGTAGCGATGAATAACGAAGCTATTAACCTCGCAAATGCCTACGATGATCCGCGCTTCAATAAGGATTTCGATCAGAAACACGGGTATCAGACGCGAAGTGTACTCGCTATGCCTCTCCGCAATGGGTCAGGAGAAGTGATTGCTGTTGTGCAGCTCATTAACAAACTCGACTCGAGTGGTGTGTTTTCAGCGGATGATGAAGAACTTCTCAGCACTTTCTTACAGATTGCAGGTCCGATTCTTTTCAACTCTCACTCGCATTTGACCATTTCATCTTCACAAACAAAAGATGGAGTTGGAACAGAGTTCACGGGTAAAAGTACAAGAAATGCACAAGAGATAGTAGAGATGAACGTCATTTCGGAGAATGATGAAGAAGAAGGATAATTGCAGCTACGCTGTTAATGGCAGAACACGAAAATAGTTTCTTTCAGCTTATCGTTCACCTGAATACCTATATGTAATGTCACCTCCGTCATGCCAACACCGAGCCATCTCCCCATTTCGGTCAAAATCACCACCACTTCATGATTCCAATGTAATCCCGGTAATTAGTGAAGCAAAACTAGTCCAAGTAATTCAAACACTCGATTCAACATGGAAAAGCGTACAGCAGCACCCCCCAACATCGGCAAGTGAAGGAGTGAAATTGTCACCACTATCAGACTCGCTACGTGAAGCATTCAAACTATTACTCGAGGTTGTAGCGTCCTTGGACAAACCTGAGTTCGTGAATAAGGCTCAAGTGGTGACAGTGTGCACAGCACGCGTGCTTGGATGTTTAAAACGATTTGTGGAAGGTAATGTTGTCATGGAACTTGGTGAATGTTGTGAACGCAAATGCGAACAGCGGTTAATTCATCTTACACTAGTGAGCATTTTGCTTCGTATGTGCCGAGAACCTGAGATTGCTTCCAACGTGGTGAAGGAGGACTTGCATAAATTTTTGATTAAAATGTGCGTAGTGAATCAAACGAAAAACTCTGGCGGCAAAGCCGACAAACAATCGGCTAACAGTCACGATGAACAAACATTTGATCCCTACGATCTCATGATAACTATTGATCCGTTTGACTGGTGCTACCAGCCTCTTTGCTCTCGCCTGTTCAAAGAGAACCAGCATTCATTTTTCATTCCGTTGGGTTTTCGCTCCTTAATTTGTTTGCTTCGTGGAATTACGGTACCTACAGACGAAATATCGGAGTTTGAGCAACGGATACAAGAGAGAGGAGGCATCAGAGAGAAGATCCGCAAACGGCGAAAGCTTCCGTCAATTTTTGCTTTCCCACACAACGATGCTAGTGAACGCACAACCAAACAGCCCCCTCAATTTAAACTCCCTTCACTCTGCTATGAGAATACATCCCTCCGTAATGAAAATCGTGGCCTGTGGGTGTTGGTGCTCAACGATAGTTCGAGAATTCATTTGGCACTCCGATGTCTTATAATGCTTGCTATCTGTGTTCCACGACTGTCAGTAGAGTACAAGAGCCTAATGCGTGAAGGTGACAACATACGCCGAGTTCTTCATGCGTACAATACCATGACACCGACAATTCACAATTTGGAAAGCACATTGCCATGGATCAGTTCTTTCGGAGTGAATTCCACACCAGTGGATTTATTACCATGTCAAGTCATTGCTACCCATGTGCTTACTTTAAAGCGCATAGCATGTTCCGCGTTACAATTGTTTGCTGAAGAGAAAAATTACACAGACGTACCAGAACACAAGTTTTCTACGAATAAGGGAAGAATGCGTAGCCCCCTCAAAAACAAGCCAAGCTCTTCTAGAGAAATGTACGACCGAAAGAATTGTAAACCGCTATCAATTGTGCAACGTCTAAATGCTGCATCTGAGGATGCACATTCCGAGATAACTCGGCGAGAAAAAACCCTGAAGCTTTCCTGTCTCGGGGTTGAACGCGAGCGGAATAGCCAAAGTCTTGCAGTTCGAAAAATGTGCGCTGATGTTGAAAATCTTCGAGACCATTTAGTAGGTAGCCTCGAATTGCTATGCTCTGGACGACAGCATCCAGATCCTCGTCAACCATTTTCGGAATGGATCAAATCACTACCAACGCTCGAGACGCTGGAACGCGAGCGCCAGTACCAACAGGAAATGCGCCAACACCAGGTTCTTGAGCAGCAGTATCAGCGAGAAGCTCAACGACGCCGTGAGCGCGATGAATGCGTCCTGATGCATTCAAACGACTACAATATACCCGAAGAGAATGAAATATCAATTCAGCAACAAAAGCACGAGCAGTTTCTTCGTAAGCAAGCAGAGATGCGGAAATTTGAACAGCATGACTTAGATAACGACAATACTTCCATCAACGCCATGGTTCCAACCAAAAAGAGAAGCTTGCTATTCAAGAACGTCAACGCTTGTTACAACTTGAAAATCAAAGACGTGAAGGTCGCGAATTAGAGAAAATGCGTCGTGAGGATCTCTATTACGTCGAACATATTTTAAAAGCTAAAGCTAAGGCTAAAGAGGAACATGACAAGCGAGTGAAAAGTGGAAATACTAAGAAAAATGCAATCGAAGAGCAGCAGAAGCATATCGCTCGAATGCGAATACTAGATGAGGAGAAACGACTTGCTGAACGAGAAACTTGTGGAATGCAACTCGAGGATTTATTTGGTCGACAAATGCGCTTTCGAGAGGCTGAACGAGCAAAAGAACAGCTACTCAATGAATGGCGCGAGCGAAAACAATGCAAGCAGAAGAACACGACTGTCGCACACGTTGGGCATTGTGGGAGCGCGCAATGGCACAACAACAGCAGGAAGAATTGAAGCAACAAAGAGCTGAAGCCCGGCGGCTAAAACGACAGCAACTTCGAGAGGAAAAGGAGATTAGAGCTGCATGGGTCGAAACCTGGGATGCAAGCGGAAACAAATACTTCTATAACTCCGTCACAGGGATTTCTCAATGGGAAGTACCAACCTAAACGCAACCAACGATCTAAAACATACTTTCGATCTAGATTCCTTAGTATCCAATTTCCTGCCCTGAATGAACCAAGACTTCGAAAACAGCAAAGAAGTGGAAGTTTCTGCAGTGTGAAGACGTTGGTCGAACCAAAATGCTTACTCTGTCGACGTTAATAAAGTTGAGAGTGGAGTAGTCTGGAATGATATCGATCACCAGCGAAATGAATAGTGGAGCGATACCGGTGACATGGTTACATTTTGTTTCTTCATCTTCTTTTACTAGTAACTCATCACCTCCTGATTGACGCCAGCGTTCTAGGGCTTCTGCATGACTGGAGTCCATGTCGATCCCCTTCAATTCTTCAATCGGACCCCAATCAGATGGAGAGTCTGGAATAAACGGTTGTTGTTTGCCGCTGGGGAATATCTTGTCTGCTGCAAAGTCAAAGAATTTTTCCCATTCTTGGACAGCCTGTACGTCTTCAGATAGTTTTGACCGATTCCGCTGAATCAACTGCACCATCTTCTTGTGAAATTTGGCATCAGTAGCCAACTTAATGGCTAATGCAACATACTCGTCGTGCGAAGTAGCAATGAGATCATTCATCTCCATCTGCTGATAGAAGCCGTAGGTAATTCGTGAGGCCCAGAGCTCGTTCGGGAAAGTCACTACTGGAACAGCAACAGCAAATGCTTGCAACGAGGCACGTGGCCGCGTTAAGTGAAGGCTCGCCATAACTGCATCTGCAGCCCGCATTAGCATCGACTCCTGCTTCTGGTCCACATCAATAAGGAAATGGAGCCGATCTGGATCGACACCTGCAGACTCCATCCGTGATTGGAGTTGAGTTTTCCACATCGTTCGACTCGATGTCGACAGGAGGAATAGATGTGCTTTTTTGTCTTGCTCGAAAAGCTTTGCAACAGCGACATCAAAGTCGGGGTGAATATGTATAATAGACTGTTTGACACATAAAATGCCAAAAGTTAGCGAATGATCATTATCCATTGAATGAAAGGCTACACCAACCTCAATGGCAAGGTAGAAGTGGAAGTCGGATGAGATGTCGAAGCGCTCTTCGATTGCACGGCGAACCTGATCGCGATTGATGTCCCTTTTCGGTAAAACTGGAAGTTTGTGGTATATACCCATTCCTCTACAAGGAGAGAAACAATTAGTACATTTGCACAACCGGGTAAAGTTGGTTATAATCCGGTTGCTTACTTGAATTGGTAGACAGCTTCGGAGTAATGCGAGTTGACGCTGCTGTGCTCATGTTCACTGGTGAGATAATAGTCCATGGTTGGTACACCCGATGTGTCAGCGTTGCCCCACCAAGCAGCTTGGATCGGCGCCAGTCGAGCAAGTGATACGAAATATGTCGTTTTATCCATTCCGAGCTATACATCAATACAGCAGTGAGTAAGCAAGACATGTTGTGTATCATTTCTAAGAATTGATCACGAAACCTCAGGGTAGACCAGCACATCCACATTCCATGCGCGAATTTCTTCTCTTGCAAACCGCACATCTTTCGGAAGAGCAACTATCTGTATCGAGCAACCACAATGAACTATTAACCAACTTGCTAATCTCAAATCTTCAACCTTCAAATTCTGCTCACCGTCTCAGCAATTGCTTCCATTTCCTTCATCACCTTCATAGATTTGCTTTGTCCTATGGCGAATACGATGACCTCGTACTTGTCTTGGTTGAACGTAGGCAATAACTCGGACATGTACAGCCCCACAGCGGAGTTGAATATGTAGCGCGAGACAAAGCCAACCCGCAACCGCCGGGGACCGATCTGCACAAATGCAGTACAATATGTCAATATGTTTCTTCAAAACCAAAACTATTTTCCAAGATACCTCGGGTCTCGCGATATCTTCGTGCCGTTGTGTGTAAGGCAGGGGGACGATGCCATAGCTTGCTATATAATCCTCGCGTACCATCTGCCGTTGATACAGGAGTTGCCAGTACAAATGCCCCATAGCTGCCTTGAGCTCACGGTTGTTGCGGTTGTGAGCTGTCAAAGTAATTGCGGTGGAGAGTGAAATTCGATTGGGGTCCACCTCGGTCCTGTCAAGCGAATCGACTGGCAGCACAAAACTGTGTTAGCAATACGTCACACAGTACCGCACCATTCTTACGATTGTGCAACAACGCCTCGACTTCTCGTTCAAAACGATCACGGTAGGCATCTATCTCTTTTTGAGTTGAGGGGAGCACACGGGGCAGTACCGTTGCTTTCATCACCATGATTCGAGTTCGAGGGTTGAAACGATCAACAATTTCACTGCCAAGAATCTGTTCCCAGAACGCAGTCGGGTTTGAAGATGTAATACTTTGATCAAACGATTCGGTTCCGCACCTGGTTGTAGAGAGCAATGCTTTTCTGTGTTTCTCCGAGTGCTTCCAATGTATCCGCAAGATTTAACTGTATCAATCACGAGTAAGTTTCACCCATTTTGTTTTCAGTGAGCTCAATACGATGCAATGTACCATTCCAGCGAGTAAGCCAAGGTCCGAAGAACGCTGGTATTCATCCACCGCAGTCTCGAACTGACCCGCGTTTGACAGCAAGTTCCCACGGTCATTGTGAAATACAGGTTCATCAGGCCAACGTTTCAGCGCTTCATTCAGACAACGGTCGGCGTGATACCAGCCATCAGTGACGCGAATTAGCTCGCACATTCTTCCTGTCGCGTCTTTCGCTACATTTTCTGCTTTTCCAGGCTCCAATTGACTCTCCAGCAAACTCATAGGTGCTTTCGCCACTTTAGTATACTCCTTGAGTGCCTCTTCCCACTTCCCTTTAGACTGCATGGCATCTCCCAAGTTGACCGATGCTTGGACTTGATTTGGATTAAGCTCCAATGCTCGACGGTAATGCTTAATCGCTTCATCCACTCGTCCAAGTGCTTTAAGACAAATCCCTAACGAATTATGATAGTTCGGTTCACTTTCATTCGACTGCACCGCTCGATACAACAACGGCAGTGCTTGACGCAATTCCTCATCTTGATACAACGCAAGTCCTAGTAAGTGTTGTGCTTGTCCATGATTAGGAAAAATCTCCAGAACATAACGATAAATCCTCGACGCTGTGACTCGGTCTCTGTTGTTGTGCAATTGAGCGCCAGCTTCCAGTGCATCCGCAACACTCAAGCGACCGTCAACTCCTGGCAATAGAATCGAGCCTACTGAGAACGTGCGCGTGGATAAAGCCACCATATTACCATCGTTTTCCAGCCCAACAGTGATGGAATACGAGAGCCCAGGCACCAGTCCTGCCACGTGGAACGTGGTGTAGTTCAAGCTCTGATCAAAGCACGACTCGTCCAGCTCTCCTACACCATCATCCAGCTCCACATCAGGCGGTATATAGGCTGGTTGCATGAGGATACAGACCCGAGAGCGACGTAACCCGCCAGTCAGTAGCTCCCCACGCACTTGAATCTCCACCTGCAACTCTGTAGCCGCCACCATCATGTCATTCTGTGGATGCATAATCTCCAGCAATGGATACGTGTAATACGGCATGGGGTCATTGAATCCAGGCGACAGAGCGGCCACCCACGAGCAGATACAGACGCATGTGATGATCCATCGAGACGCCATATCTGTGACTTGTGATGGCTCACTTTGATGTGCATGTGCTATTAATAGCAACCAATGAAAAGTCGTCTGGAAATGGATTAATAGCCAGTTAGAAAGCAATATGATCAACGGCTGAGAGGTCAGTAGCCATTTGTAAAGACACCTTGAGCATCAACAATGGCTGAGCACAACCGCTATGAGCACCCACTGGTGAGCCGCTATGCTACTAAAGAGATGAGCGAGATCTGGTCGCCGGACCGCAAGTTTTCGACTTGGCGTCAATTGTGGCTTGCACTGGCCACGTCTGAGAAGGAATTGGGATTGGCCATTACTCAGGAGCAACTGGATGCCATGAAAGCGCATCTCACGGACATTGACTACGAATACGCCGCAGAGATGGAGAAGAAGTTCCGTCACGATGTCATGGCACACGTCCACACGTTCGGCAAGGTGGCACCTGTGGCGATGCCCATTATCCACCTGGGCGCTACGAGTTGCTACGTTGGTGACAATGCTGACATCATTCAGATCAAACAGGGACTGCAACTCATTCAGCGCAAGATGGTCAAGGCTATGAAGGTGCTGGCTGACTTTGCCATGGAGTACAAAGACATGCCTACGATGGGATTCACGCACTTCCAGCCGGCACAGCTCGTGACGGTGGGCAAGCGCGCGTCACTCTGGCTCCAGGACTTCTGGCTCGACTTCCAGCAACTTAGCGAGCAGATTGACAGTCTGCCTATGCGTGGTGTGAAGGGCACGACTGGCACTCAAGCTAGCTTCCTGGATCTGTTTGAGGGCGACCATGCCAAGGTGAGATTGCGTGTTTGAGATTCCATGTGTTTACGAGTTGAAGGTGTTGATGTTTGGTAATTGGAAATAGGTCAAGAAGCTGAACGAGCTGGTGGCCGAAAAGATGGGCTTCAACAAGGTCATCCCTGTGTCTGGCCAGACGTACACGCGTAAGATTGACTATTTCGTGCTGTCGATCCTTTCGGGCATCGCCCAGTCGGCCTACAAGATGGCTGGTGACATCCGTCTCCTGGCCAACATGAAGGAGATCGAGGAGCCGTTTGAGAAGAACCAGATTGGCTCTTCCGCCATGGCTTACAAGCGCAACCCCATGCGCTCAGAGCGCATCTGCAGTCTGGCGCGTTACGTCATCTCGCTGACAGACAACGGTGCGCAGACTCACGCTGCCCAGTGGTTCGAGCGCACGCTCGATGACTCGGCTAACCGGTACGTAGTGTTTCCACGTAGAATATTGTCTACTCTATTCAGATTGCTAATGATTATTCATATTTTTGTTGTCTACAGTCGCATGGTGCTGCCTGAGGCTTTCCTTGCTACGGACGTCATTCTGAACCTGATCACCAACGTGTCAGACGGTCTACAGGTGTGGCCCAACGTGATCAAGGCTCACATCAAGGCTGAGCTACCGTTCATGGCCACGGAAAACATCCTGATGGCTTGCGTGAAGGCCGGTGGTGACCGTCAGGAGCTGCACGAGGCTATCCGTACTCACTCCATGGAAGCTGGTAAACGCGTGAAGGTGGAGGGTGCCGCCAACGACTTGCTCGAACGCATTGCCACTGACCCGCTGTTCAAGCCCGTGCATGATCACATGGACGAGCTGCTGGATCCGTCGCTCTTCATCGGCCGGTGCCCACAACAGGTGGAGGAGTTCATCGGCGAGGAGATCACCCCCATTCTCAAGGAACACGCCAAGCTGCTCGAGGTGGAAAATGTCGACGACATTAACGTCTAAGCTGCTACTACTGCTATATGTTAGGTTAAACTTAACATGATGCGAAACATTAAACACCAACACCACGATGTCTACCATGGTACATATGAAGTACCATGCCTCCAAAGTTCACATGACCATCCAAACTCTGGGAATTCATCTAATTCTCATAAATTTTACTGGTAAAATAATGGAGTATCCACATTTTACTTTTGACAAGGTTTAATGCAATATAACAGTTCTGACAGAAGGTTTAATCCATTTATAGAGGTATTTGCCTCCATAAGATAATATATTATGTTCTTTCACAGTTTGTCGTTGGCTCCCTCCACTTTTCAGTCAGAACTGTTTTCCACATACTAACGCCATGTCAAGCAGCTCGTCCAGTGGCTACTCGGACGAGGACTTGGAGGCTTCCACCCCTAGCGCAGTGGCCCCGTCCGCCTCGGAGCTGAGCCACACAGTGGAGCTGGCTCAGATCTGCTCCTTCTGCTCCACGTTCCGCAAGCCTCTGCGTCTGCCGAGCTTCTCGCGAACGGTAAGGCGTCGGTTAAGACCCTTGATCCTAAGGCTCTCGACGAGGCTTCTACGTCGGATCCTGAGCCTCAGAGGGCACGGGGGGAGATACGGAGACATGTGCAGATGCCTCTAGACCTCCGCTACACGCCCGTACCCTCTACACTTGGGATTTGTATGCAGGGCACCAAGTTTTTCCCCCTCGACGCCAATGCTCACCCCATGTGTCATACCTGTTTTTATTGATTTCAGGATCTCCAAGAAGCCATTTTAGGTGCTTCTAATGGTGATACAACGCACGTGAGTTAGCGAATACGACACGGTAGTTAACGGGCTTACACGCATTGTTCTAACGCGAGTTTTGACGTTCCGGTGGTCTTTCAGATCGAATTGCTGGCCGAACTGCATTTCAAGTTGGCCCGCGAGCACCCGACGGCTAAAATGGAGAAAATGTGCGTAGAATAGGGTGACAACGTTGCACAGTCAATGGTTGCACCTACGGACGTGCTGATGTGGTTGGAGTTGATTCACAGGGTGCAAGACTGGGAAAAAACTTTGGCTCGGAAACTACAGGAAAACTGGCGCAAAGAATTTAGCTCGAATCCTATGGCTGGAGGCGTGACATACGCACAACTGACGGTGTTTGAACGGGTGGGTGGGTAGTTTTTCTTGTTAAAAGGGTATGTAGGTATTGACATTTCATGGTAGGTGAAAATCCTCGATGCGTTGTGTCATTGGAAACTTGACACGTGTACCGAGATCCTTAAACACATTGCGGCTTTGCAGAAAGAAAATGATAACGAAGCTATTAAGCGACTGGTAAGGCGAAAATTGGATAGAGTTTTGATTCCATGATCTCACGTGGTTATGCTACATAGCGAGCTGGGGAGATTGGAATGGACGACAAAGGGGTATCATACTGGTATTTCGATGATGGATGTTGGATATATGCTGAAGACAAGCCACGATGGCTGTGTGAGGGAAGGTACGATGCTACTTCTAACTCCTGTACAATCGCAAGCGCAAGCTAACTGCCCACAAACTGCCATTCATTTTTGCTACATAGAAAACCATCGTATGCAGTGGAGTTCGCAAGCGCCAAACGAATCCGGTTATCAATTAATTTTGACCCAGATCACAATTCATCAGCTCCTCCTCTCCGATTACCAATAAAATCAGTGGTATTTTCTGACGAAGTCAAAGTGGAGAAGGTAAAGACGGAGGAGCTTCTTGAGGCAGACACAGTGGATAAGTCTGAGTCAAAGATGAAAAGCGAAGGTGTTTCTTTCGAAGAAGTTAAAACGGAGGAAGAGCGTGTCGATGCCGAACTGCTAAAGTCTGAGAAACAGGAGACGTCGCAGTTATCAGTTGATACAGATGACCAAACAGAAGGAAGCACAGCAACTATGAAAGAAGAGCTTTTAACGCCTACTGCGAGGAGAACGGATGTCAATATCCTCTGTGCATCTGTAGGGGCAAGTGAAGAGGGCTACCGGATACACCGCAAGCATTCATCTGCTGTCTTGCACCAATCGAATGGATCCATTCAGAAGCAGGATGGTCAAAACTCGAGTATACTGGAAGGAGTAACTGCTACTAAAACGCTCCCACAGACCGAATCCTTGGCGACAGCACAGGATGATAGCTCGAAGAGTGCAATTACGAAGGAGGATGACGGAACTTCTAAATGCACACGAAAGGGATCTCCAGTGAAAGTTAATGAAGACAATTCAAGGGACCATCCATCCGTAGTGGCCATTGTAGGCTCAAAAAAGCGTACAATTATTGATGACGACAGCAGCGACAGCAGCAATAGCGATGTTGAAACCACAAAAGTAACGATGGATAAAAAGGTGGTACACCAGGATTCGTCATCCCCACCACCAAGAAAAAAACGTAAAGCAAGCATAGAGAACACGACCAG
The DNA here is from genome assembly GCA_008079305.1 of Phytophthora palmivora. Lineage (NCBI taxonomy): Eukaryota > Oomycota > Peronosporomycetes > Peronosporales > Peronosporaceae > Phytophthora > Phytophthora palmivora. The sequence continues at coordinate 122,398 of VOQZ01000195.1, read as the reverse complement.
TGCAGTATTGGAAACTGAAACAAGCAACGCTGGTTCAACAAAGCCTGTTATCACTCAAATCAATGGGATGACGAGCTCCGAAGCATCTCAAGGTGAATCTGTAACCTCGAGTACCAATGATGCGAGCCCATCAGTATCTCTATCTGATGTTGCGGTAGTGAATTCAGAACAAAAGATCGCATCAACTAAGGCTAAGAATGCAACGGTGGATGCAAACGAACTGAGACTATCAGTCACAGCAGAAGAACAAACCGAAATGTCTTCAAAGACTGGCAACACGGAAGCAGAGGCGAGTGGTAATGTAATACCTGCAGTGAAGCCGTCGAATCCTGCTCTGATGTCGCCGACAGACCCAGCTGCGGCTCCTGAATCTTTCGACATTACCTGCGAGAGCTGCAAAAAGTGCTATGATATGAGGTATGTCGACCCTCCATTAGTAGAGCGTCCTACAGATGAATGGCGGTGTTTTGAGTGCCTGGTGAACGATGCTCGTGGGTGGCCTCGTCGACGGAAGTCTACACCTCGAGAAGCATTTTCTCCTCGGGCAGATGACTCTTCTTCCAGGAAGCGAAGTTCCTCGTCAAAGTCTCGTAGTGGGTCGGCATCGTCAAAGTCAAAGAAGAGTTCAAGCAAAAGCCGTTCCAGTTCATCTTCAAAAAAGAAAAGTAGCCACAGCAGCTCCTCCAAGCGAAAGTCGTCCAGTAGCAAGAGCAGCTCCAGCAAAAAGTCTTCGTCATCATCTTCGAAAAAGCACAAGAAGCGCAAGTCATCGTCTTCACATCATCGTCACAGTAGCCACCGACGGCGGCATCACTATCATGAGGAATTCGGTAAGCTTGTTAGCTTGTTCCGTGATCGACAAGAGCAACGACTCGGCATTGAGGAAGCTAGGATAAGCGGAGGTCTGCAAGTGGCTTTTGATGAAGCTCCCCAGGGATGGCGTGTTGTTAGTTCCAACCTTGATGATTTGCGCGCGCTAATTCAATCTCTGTCGGGTGGGTCTCTTGAACAAGACCGTCTAAGAGGACGCCTTATCTTGATTTTAAAGGATCAGGAGAAACTCGAGGAACAACGCATCAAGCAACAGGAGCTTGCTTGGAATATTCTTCCGCGCCGACAATCTTCCCGCATTGCGATCGGGAGAATGAAGCAGTCTGCCCAAGATTCAGATGTACGTGCTGCATTGTTGTGGTTCCTCAGCTGGGTGAAGGGGTATTTATTAGTATTTTGCATGCAGGCGGAAGATGGATACTCAGATGTTGAAAGCCGACGCCCGGGGTTGCGGTCAACAAGATCACACTTAACGATTACCGATGGTGTTGATGACAAGCAAAAGCACGATAGGTATCTCCTCCGTTTGTCTTCCACTGTTGAATTTGCGCATAAAATATCTATGCTAACGATGTTGGTACCTATTGGTTATTCAGAGCATGGCGAGCGCGCCGACGGCATCAGGGCTCCGATGACGATATGGACCTTGACGACGAGGATGAGGTGGATGGCAGTGGTATGCCTAGTCCTGGAAATTGGATTGACTGGTCAGTCTTGAAGGTAAGTAACGTGATGGTTCGATTAATCAGTCTCGGTAGCTAAGGCACATTTTGGATGCATTTTTAGCAGGGAAATGCTCGTCGTCTTTCGACTGTTTGCCTGGCTCTTGTCAGCCGACTCTTGAAGGAAGAAGCTGCGGTCAGTACCACGCTAACGCATTTTATTGCTAGATGTTCACTTTACTTACTTTTCGCTATCTACAGGATCTTTTTTCTCGACCTGTTGACCCTGAGCTCGATGGTTGTCCGAATTATTTGTCAGTGATTAAACATCCTATGGATCTGGGTACGATTCGATCGCGCGTCGAAACCAGTTTTTATCGGGTATGGTACTGATGTATCTGATCTGAGCCGACTTACATGACTAACGCTTGAATTCTGCTATTAGAAATGGGAATTATTTAAGAAGGACGTTGAACTAGTGTGGAAAAATTGCCGCACATACAACGCTTCCGACACGATGGTAGTGCAGTTTGCCGACCTACTTTCAAAACTATCAAGTTCGATGTGCCTAATTGCAGAGAAGAGAGGTGTGGATCGCATGAAAGATAAGGGGAGTGGAGATGACGAAAGTGATCCTGATAGTGACAATAGCCAAAGTGACGCGAGTAAAGCGGAGTCGCGTAGCAGCGTCAACAAAGCGTGGACGGAAAGCAGTGCTTCAGAAAGTAGTGATTCCAGCGATGGTGACTCATCGTCTGACGGTAACAGCGATAGTGATGTGGGAAATCGCAAGCGAAGATCGGCACGAACATCATCCAAAAAACCTCCAACTCGCTCACGCCCTACAAGGTCAAGGCGTACCAGCAGTAGCCCGGCACGTACACGGACTAGTCGAAGTACACAAAGCCGTTCGTCCAAGAAACGATCTGCACCCACTTCTAGTAGCGAAGAGGAATCATCAGCTTCTGAAGACGAGGTGGTATCTCCGGTTCGAAAGAGTCGACGGCAGCTTCGAGCATCATCTTCTGGTAAAGTGGACCCCCCTACCGAAGAGGATTCCAGCGAAGGCGAGAGTGCGAATAATTGTCCTCCGCCACCACAAAATGGCGTCCCATCACCTTCTCCACCACCTCCTCCACCACAAACACCACAAGCGGTACAAAAACGCCCGAAGACTCGGCTCATCATTAACGATAGTTCCAGCTCCGATGACAGCTCCGACAGTAACTCCTCGTCGCCTTCCTCTTCTGATTCCGATGGGTCTGATAGTGATGCACTCCCGGTAAACAAGCGCCCCCAGCCACCTCCGCCGTCTTCTACAGAAGCCCCTGCTCCACCCCCACCATCACCACCTCCACCTGCTGCATCTCCAAACGATAGTAAACCACTAGTACGGTCGTCGCCCAGTCACAAGGCCAAGCCGAAGAGGGCTGCTAGTCAAGGGAAGAAGACGAAAACACCGTCAGCAGCGAAAGGTGATGCCACGTCCGGCTACACACCGTTGCTGAATTCGTATCTCTCACCTTCTTCGTCTTCGTCGTCTGACTTTTCCTCCGGCGATAGCGATTCCAGTGATGGTGATAGCGATAGCGACTGAGCGCTGACAATAAGCAATATACGGGATGTCGAGTGGTAAACTGCACAAGTAGCGTCGCCAAAAAAGAGGTTTGTTGTGCTGGTTGTACACAGCGGTAGCTTGTTAACACCATGTTTAATGTGTAGAGCACAAAGCGTTTGTTCAAATTTAAGCTTCGGTATTGCTTCGTACAGCCCTTACCAAAAGTAAAGCACGTACAACAAGAGTACGAAAGCTGTAATGTAGCCGAGGTTCACCTTGCTAGCGAGGAACCGGAAGTTAAAACGGAAGCGCACGAATGGACTAGCAGGATCCACTTCCAAGTTATCCTCGAGCCGTTTTCCATTGTACGGGTTGACAAACCCACACTGCTCGTTAAGCCATGTCGAGAGCTTGTAAGATAGCCGCACAAGCCACGTCACCTCATATGAGCAAATAGGACTCAACATCGGGTCTCCGATATACTCAGCCATGTCTGGTGAGCACAAACGCATTCCATGCTGCAACTGGAATACGCCTTCGCGAGAAAGTAAGAACGGTAGGTTCTTGTCACGGCTTGGTGCAAACGATTCCAGACTGCTACCAGTAGCAGCAGACGACGAGCGTGAGTGCGCCGTTGAAGCAACATAAGCATCTGAAATCTCGAAGACACAGCGAAGCATGCGACTTATCCGCTGGACTTGCTCAGCAACCTTGTCAACAGTCTTGGTACTCGACGCACGGAACACAGCGCTAACATTCTGGTACAAGTCCGCAGGAGAGTGCACGGAAGATATCGTCGAAGCGGTTGCGGCGGATGACACAGCAGCTCCCCACAGCTTGTCAAATAAGCGTTCAGCATCGCGATGAAAGCTGTCGTGGAGTGGGACAGGTGTGCACTCGATACCTAGGGACTTGCAGTAAAATGTTAGCACGTGCGCTTGGGTAGCCGTCAGTGCATCGCCAACACTAGTCTTCGACTTTGACGTGGAACCGAAGCTGCCACTGCGAGTACGCGTAAAGTTTGAGCTACGATTAAACTAAACGGCATCGCAAATGGCTGGGATTTCTCGAGGTGAAGCGATGCACGACGAAGAAGCGCCAATAAATCCGCGTTGTACACACTCATGACACGGTCAACAATCTGCAGGTTACGCTCATCACCAACAGAGAAATCCAGTTCCTTCGCACGCTCTACAAATGCGCCTAGCAGCGTTGTGTAGAAGTGATAATTTGCCAGCACGTAACTTTCCCATGCTGGAGTATATCCTGGGAGTGTATCCCGGTCTGTCGCCGTACCTGCAGCAGCTACTGGGTCTTTTGATTCGATCCACGATCGACAATGCCACGGCTGGATATACGCGAGCCAAACATCAGTAATGGCAAGGAAGGCGGTTGATGAAAGTCCAATAGGCGCACGGGAGAACACAAGCCTAAAGAACGCGTAAAGTGGAGGCCGTAGCATAGTGACGTTACGACTGAGATACACACCGCCACTGCCCACGACCATACCTCCAGCGCCGCCCTGGGATCCACTGGTCGAATCTTCCGCCAACGGAGCAGGGAAAAAGGAGTCTGCAAGTAGATGGATGATAGTGAGCAACAGCGAACTCAGCAGGTCATCGGACGGCGCCATATAACTTGTCGATGTGTACACCGAAGCAAACGGGCTGACCAGCATATTTCCAGGAGGTGGCGGACGAATGACACCAGGAGCAGCAGTCGATGCACTCACCGGTTCATCGGAGAACGAAATGAGGTTCTGACGGAGCCAAAACTCAATCAGGATATGGAGGAACAGGTTCGAGTCTTTCAGGAGTTTGCGATGTAAGCGGCTGTTGACTCCACGATTGCTGTCCGGCAAAAACACTCGCAAGTACTGGAGCAACACCACGTTGTACGGGTTACCTCGTGTCAATGCCGCAACTCCGTCCTTCCCATACATTCGCCAGCTCGACAGACGCGTTTTAGCTGCTGCAGATGTTGACGAAGCTGTCGAGGCAGTGGAAGCTCCAGCAGTCGACGTCGAAGCTGTCGTAGATCCACTTGAATGCGACGAAGACGCTGGATGTCTCAAGAAGTAAAAGAGATAGAGCTCTGTAATCGACACGAGCAGCTCCGGATTGCGTAGATCCAGTCGCTGCTTGGCCAAAGGCTTGTGCAGCAGCTGCGTGAAGAGGAGACTCGCTCCTCGTCCACTGACAATGGCCATTTTGCTCTGTTCCGGCAGCATATCAAGGGCCAATTTAAACTCCACGGGATGTTGCACTCGAAAGAGGAACTGGAAGACCGATCCGTCTTCAGCACGGACGCCACCGCCCAGTAACTTGACAATAGCTCGTCCACTAGTGGTCAGAGACGTCAAAAAGTCTTCCACTTCATCTTCGTCCGTGGCAATACCTGCCAACGCGCGCTCGCGTCTCTGTTCCGCCCGTTTCTTGGCTGCAACTGCAGGAGCGGAGCCTGGAGCCGGCGCGACGCCTAATCCCGCGCTGTAGTCCAGCCAGCCGCCGTATTTCTGCTTGGAGACTGCGTCGAGGCCGAAGATACGGTCCAGAAGCTGGTTAAAACGCTCGTAGAAGACGCTGCGGAGCTGTGCAGACTGGCGCTTGGCCGCCGATCCAGCGGATAGACTCGCTTGGGCCTCAGACGCCAAGTAGCGACGTAGCGCCTCCGCTAGCACAGGCACGTCGTAGGAGCTCAATGCGCGCTCGAAGTCGGCATCTGATTCGCTAAAAGTCAATGCGGACGAAGGTGATGAAGTCGCGCTCATTATCAAGTGATTGATACTTGGACTTAATGGAGGAGATTAGGAGGGACGAAAGACCAAAGACTAAAGACTAGTTTTTGATACATGGGTACACATGTTGAAGTTCACTGCAACAACACACCTTTACTTTTGAAGTACAAGATGCCTGTGATAGTCATGAGGAAGAAGAGAGCGACAGTGAGGAGAACGACGCCCATGAACCAATTGTCGGCGGCTTCGAGACCGGAGTGGAGATTCATACCAAAGACACCAGCAATGAAAGTACCGACCGAGAGACTGATGACGACGATGGAGAAGATGAGGTCGACGCCCAAAAGGTAGTTGCGCATTGAGTCGAGCTGCATCATGACCAGACTCTCTGTGTTCGTGATGCGGTGCTGCATCAAATCGGCATTGGTACGCGTGGAAAAGATGTCCTGGAGGTAGTTTTCGATCAGCACTTCAATCTCCTCTGAGTCGATGGTCCAGAGTTCCGACAGCAGGTTGGGCTCGTTGTATAATTTGGTGAGGTAGAGTAGACGAAGGTCCTCTTCGTTGTCCAGCAACATCATTAGCACACGACGCACGCCGTCCACCTGGGCCTCAAACTCATTGATAGTGTTTTTGAATTCACGCAGCGTCTCCAACTCGCGTGCATTTAAACCACCTTGCATCAATGCATCCAGTGCCCTCACAATAACGGGGGATAACTGATCATATTGCGATTGAAAGTAGCGCGATAGCGTCGCCAGCAACGCTTCCACAGCTCTATGGAAGCAGAAAACGCGAGTTAACAAGCGAAGCGTTCAGACCCGAAACATATTGGCAAACCTGAACTCAAACGGAGCATCGTCGTCGCGTGCAGTCTCGACGAACTTTGACTTTAAGACGGATAAAAGGGTATCAGCTCCATCAGGAACATACACCAAACACACATCTCGCAGTATAATTGCCCGTAATGGATCTGTCATCGAGTCGTAGATGTTAGCTCAAACTTACAACCCCTCAAACACCCATTAGTTTGTACCAGCACTAATCAAGATCGCTTGCTTTCGAACAACAATACGAGGTTCATTCGTCACGGAGAACGCATTTTCCATCTTGCGAATGTCACGAGAGTGGACACGCTGAGCATCAACAGCATCTCATTAGTCTGTACCAATACCACAAAACTTGTGCGAGTTACCTGAACACTAACAGGTGCGTAGAGATCCTGTTGACTTGTTGACCGATTCTGCTGTCCAAGTCTCCAAATCTTTGCAGTAGTAGAACTACTGCGTCTACGTAGTGGTGGAGGTGTCTTCCCTGTCTCTGGTGATGAGTTCTCTTCGGACGAAATATCCTTGGGTTCTGCAGCTTCTTGTGTCATTCGGAGCACTTCATGGCGACTCATCTTTAAGCGTCGGTCTCCCCTTTCGATCGAAGACCATCACCAGCACTCGGCCACTTTTCGATCCAGGATCGAATTGACATCCAAATTTCTTGAGCGACCCGACACTCGAGCCACTGAATTCTACAGTCTCCGGTGGCCGCACCTCGACCATGCGTTGGTACGAACCATAAGTGCCATACGCAGTTGCAGGGTTGACAAAATCACTGGACTGCTGGCCACTAAGCAACGGCGATGGAGACGAATCGGCTTCTCTCTCACCATGCATTTCGTCTGGAATTCCTAGTGGCTCGGACATAAGAGTAAGACTTTGTTAATGCAACGAGATCTAGTCGTAGTTCATGCCCTTTGACGAACGGCCAGGAGAGTTTCACCAAGATTCGTCCGACAGGCAGATTGAAGTTGTCATTTGAAACTGTGGAATGAGAATTTGCAGGACAGGTACCATGAAACCTGTCGGATTATTAGTTAATCCACTGCATTCACGCAGTTGATACATGCATTGTTTTTACTTTAGCATCACACCCTTCTTCTTGAAAAATACAATGCCAGCATACGTCGTCACGATGAAGAGAACTATGGTAAAGATGACGACACCCAGGAACCAGCCTGATGCTTCTGCCAGACCTGAAGTGAGATTCATACCGAACACTCCTGAGATCAGTGTGCCCACAGATATGTTGATCGAGACGAGCGAGAAAATGAGCTCAATTCCAAGCAAATAGTTTCGCTTCGAGTCGAGTTTAAGCGTCACGAGACTTTCAGTATTTGTGATGCGGTGTTGCAGGAGCTCAGCTGTCGTTCGCGTTGAGAAGATATCTTGAAGATAGTTCTCAATCAGCACTTCAGCTTCTTCGGAGTCAAAACTCCACAAATCGAACAAAAGCTCTGGGTCTTCGTAGATCTTGGTGAGAGGTAAAGAAGCCGGAGGTCCTCTTCATTGTCCAATAGCTCCATCAACACACGGCGCACTCCATCAACCTGTGACTCGAACTCGTTCATTGTGTTCTTGAATTCACGCAGTCTCTCGAGCTCGCGTGAATCAATATGCCCTTGAACTAATGCTCGAGATCAGCCACAATAGCAGGAGACAATTGATCATACTCGGATCGGAAGTATCTCGAAAGTGTGGCAAGTAGCGCCTCCAATGCCCTGAAATCGTGTGAGTTAGCATTATGTAGATTTATCATGAGATTTCATTATCTACATACCTGAACTCGAACGGAGAATCGGCGTTGTCCCGGGCATTCGATAGGAAGTCCTGCTTGAGCATTGAAATCAAACTGTCTGCCCCATCAGGTACATATACCAGACAAGAATCCCGCAAAACGATCGCACGCAAAGGATCTACAAGTACGTGAGTATGTCACTGGTTAGCAGCAAACCAAAACACTACGCACTTCGAATATCTCACCAGCACTGAAGAATATCGCCTGCATACGAAGGGTAATGGACGGCTCGTTCGACGCCGAGAATGCATTTTCCATTCTACGAATGTCTCTAGTGTGTACGCGCTGAACGATAAGGGAAAAATAAGCTTAACATTATCAGACCGTATCTGAAAGCTCTTGCGAACTCGTACCTGAACGCCACACACCGATGAACCTCCTTCCAATCCCGATTGAAAGTGTAGATTCGACCGCTTACGCTTCGGACTGTTAGGCCGATTCCGACTTGGGGATGATTTCCCAGGACACTCGGTCTGTAGTTTCGCAGCTTCCTGCGTCATACGTAGCACGTCAAGCCGACTCATCTCTTGAAGTGTCGAGTTGCCGTGGCGGTCGAACAGCAACATAAGCAGTCTTCCCTTTCTCGTGACGGGATCGAATCGACAGAAAAATCGACTTGGAGAGTTGGTAGCGCTCAGTTCACTAGTTTCCATAGGGGCGAGATCGAGATTGATGCAGTACTTGGACTGAGGACTCATATCGTGTTCAGAGCTCGTAGTCTCCATAGCCGCGACCGATATTGCCGCCGCTCCACTGCGATCTTCTTGCTGCACAGCACCGGAGTTCGAAGTCTTGCGGAGCATTACTGAGTGGCTGGCTTGTTTGTGATGCAACTGCTTTTACTGGTGATCTCATGCAGACAAGTAACGACTGAGCGTGGTTAGACCAGAAAAAGACTACCAACGTCAAAGCATGCCTCCGCTCTGGTCCCGTCTCAATAACTCCTAGACCTGGGTTCAATTCGGGTGGTGCCGAGCTGTGTGGATCGGCGGTACAAACACTTGAGCTTGAATGTTGAAGCTTGCGACTGCCAGACAAGGGTAAACGCGCTATCAACTCCTGGTACTCCACACTTGGTCCTTGTATCACAACGGTATCTATTCATGCTATGCGTTAAACAACCTCCACATGAATGCCTACCGTTCTACGTCCGAATCTGGAAACGTCCAGCCTTAGTCATCGTTCGCACACCCTTGTAAGGCTTGTACTTTTCGTTCGTGATCAACAACGTTTCAACGTTCAGTCCGGAGACAGTAGACATGGGAACCTTGAATCCAAGAAGTACAACGGGTTTCTCATCCGGTACTGCAGCACTTTGGTGGAGAATGATGTTGCCACGCAGCGACGGGTTCACGACCTTCTTGCCAAGTTTGCCCACATTCCACTTCACAGTCTTAGACGCCTCATCAAACAGACAAGTGCCATACTCCGTATTCACATCAACTGTGCGAACGCTCTTAGGGAAAGTCACCTCCACTGTAACATCTTCCACTTGCAAATTCTTTTTAGCGTTCGAGTTTAGTGTAGGCATACCGCGTGTGCCGATCGTGAGATCCAGAGTTCCTCCACCCTTGTCATTGTATGTGATCTGTGGTTGACAGTACACCGGTGGGACCAACTCCTGAACCTGCACGCGGTACTGCATGAGCTCGAACTGTCCATCAGGTGGCACGAACGAAATAACCCGTTCGCGCTCATACCTCGAGTACCGCACACACGGATGGAACGAGCAGTCGTCGATCACCGACGGATCCGTGAACACCATCGTAAGGTCCGGGACACCCGATAGGCGACTGTTGCTGTGAATGACGCCGTTCACCTCACACGAAATCATGCGACCGGTCACGTCAATGATGGCGTCGATTTCCTCCACAATGTCGAAGTAGATCTCGTTCTGCGTGTAGCGTACGCCGCTTTTCCTCCACGGAATGTTGGAGATGGCTCCATCGGGCAGCGTGTTGCTCACTCGGGACTTGCCCGACACCATGGCAGCAATACGGTTCGCCGTCGAAGGAGGAGCCACCATTGCCTTGAGTGCATTGGGCTCTGTAGTCAATGGATATCCATTGTCCAGCATCTCCTCCAGCAACTGATAAACCGTGGAGAAATTGTCCTTCATCGAGTTCTCATCAAAATTGCCGAAATAGTCACGGAAGACTGCAAGCACTCGGTGCAGGAACTCAATCACAAAAAGGGGCGAGATCTACACAAATGACAAACATTAGTGACAGGAAATAGTCTTTGGTGTCTATGCATACCTCATTCGTGACGACTGCAAGCACGAATAAATCGTCGCGGAAGACACTGACAAGGTAATATTTGCTGGTGGTGATGATGGGCGGGACGTCCTCGCGCTCGCGGTATTTGTTGACCTCTTCCATGAAAAAGTCGCAGACGTTGCGACTTGTGAGCCCACGCCAGTGCTTCTCGATGATCACCTCACTGCAGTAGAGGTTAGAGACGACATAGATAGTGGACATGAATGTAGCACGCACCCCGTGGTGGTCATGATGAACATGGACTGGATCATGGCGTCGCTCTTGACTCCCTTACTTGGGATCTTGGAAATCAAAGTTGCAGCCTACCACACCACATTTACATAGTTCGAATTTTGTGATTTGTGCGGTTGAAGAGGAAATGGATTGTGCAAAAAATGGTAGCAATCAAATGCTGTCGATCTTTCTTTTGCCTATCGGATACGTCGAGTACTTCCTTGGTATTACTGCTGCTTCCGATTTGAATGATTATTCGCCATCTTGGTATGCATTGTCGTCACGACCCTTGACTTGCTTGAGCTTTTCCTTGTCTACCTTGTATACGTCGCCGCCGTTGTAACCAGCGAACACCTTGGCTGTGATTTCCACTTGGGCGTCATTCGGGACTAGTTCCTCGGGAATTGGAATGCGCTCAACAATTTCAATACCCTGTAAACAAACTTTAAGTTAGCACGCAAATCGATATTGTCGAGTACTAGTAGTCAACTTACCGATTTTACGATGGCATCGTACTTCATGTCACTCATCGATACGAACTTGTCGATCTTGGTGATGCCAAGCCAGTGCAGCGCATCTGGCATCAAGGCCTGAAAGCGCACATCCTGGATGCCAGCCACAGTCTGAGTGCAGTTGAAGTACTCTTCTGCGCTGTCACCACCCTCCTGGCGCTTACGCAGGTTGTACACCAAGTACTTCGTCACTTCACCAAGCGCGCGACCTTCCTTGCGGAAGTACACGATGATGCCAGTTCTGGTAGTACAAGCAGTACAATCAAGTCAGTCTCGACATCGTCACGAAAATACCCAAACAAGTGATTGGTTGGTTACTTACCCTCCTTCCTGTGCCGTTTGAACACAAACTTCAATGCCGTGTGCAAGGTACGGTCGGCACGTGCAAATATCTGACCCGAACACGTCCGAGCCGTTGCATTCGTCGTGAACACGTACTGCCAGCTTCTTCGTGGGATCCGAAATGGCCTCCACGGACCCAAAGATGTAAATTGTCAAACTGTAAGTAGAAAATCATACATCACCGTTAGTCTCGGGGCAGAACTTGTCACAATCACACACGCTTACCCTCCAATTGGCGGCAGGAACACCTTCAGGTCGTTTCTCGTCACGAGCTCCGGGTACATGCCGTTGGTCTCCTGGAAGATCTGCTGACGCAGATTGGCCTCTGTCGTGTTGAAGCGCTTGGCCACTCCAGGGAGGTACCACACCGGATCAATAGCAGCCTTCGTGATGACTAACTGCGACGAATTCTTGAGGATCTTGCCGTCAGGTTTCAAGCGGCCGAGGCGTACGGCTTCATGGATCTCTGGGAAGTCCATGTGAGCCTTCGTGATGGCAATGGTGGGGCGTACGTCGTATCCCTTTTGGAAATGCTCGGGGAAAGCTTCGACCACACAAGCTCCAAATGGGTCAATAGTGACGATCTTCTCAGGATCTGCCCACGATGGGTGGGGTCCGATCTTGGCGGCAGGTGTCGTCTGGCTCAGATCAGGGACCGAGTTCTTGGCGATAGCCCCCGATGCCACTGCTAGTCCACGGTAGATGCAGTACGAGCCGCCGTGAGCACCAATGGCGTTACGGTATTTGTGGTGGCGGTTCGTGCCGATGATCGGGCCACGCACGTCAGGCTCCTTCTGTCCCCACTATTTGATAACAAGCACAGGTTAAACGTCCGTTGTTCTCGTGTTGATGGATGTGGACGTACCCGGATGCGAATGGGCTCGACGCCGAACTGCTCAGCATGCGACGTGAGCGAGACGTAGAACTGGTTGGGGTCGAACTCGTCCTTCTTGTCGATTTTCTTCACGTCGTCGGCTGCAGTTGACGTGTCAATAGCTAGGAAGTTGAATAGAAACAGCGTGAGACGCACCGTCGATGGATTTCTTGCGCTTGCCGAGCGTCGCCACTTTCTTCATGGGGGTGATTTTGATCCCTGTGGTGCTCATGATGTCGTTTTCTTTCTTTCTGGACTGGAGGGGGCTGGCGGACGGACGAACCACTTGAGCACTTGGACGCAAATTACGTTGTGAGCGAGTTGGAAACCGAACGCCCTTTGCTTTCGACTCAGATCGCTCTTGAAGTTGTCAGTGACCTTTTTTGGCCCATTTTCGAGCGCTTCCATTGGCCGAAAAAAGCGCATCATCAAATTGCGGCTGAATGCGACGGTAATTTGCATTCAGCGATTCGTATGCGAGCAAGTACAATGAATTACACGTACATGAGTCTACATGAGCCTTACCAACAGTATTCTGGGGTCCAGAGCTTTACATCTACAACTCAAACCATAGTGTGAGGTGTTAAGAGTGTTATCTTTTTGTCGCTTGGTGCATTTTACATTATCACTCTTATGCGTCTCTTCAAATTTTGACATACCAAATTGTAGGCTTGACGTAAGTACCAGCATCGCGCTACGGCAGTACATTAGTGTGTAGCAACATATCTCATGTAAGCTAGGATTCCTAGCATCGAACAGATCATGCATTCTCAATGCCTCCACCACAACTAAGGTTAGCCCTAAATAGTAGACCCGGCTCTCTATTCGAGTTCTCATTTATACCGGTTTGTACCGGTTTGCTTTTAAAATTTCAAAACGGCGACGTTTGATTGGCTACTATCCGTCACTTTGCGTGGCATACTGAATTCAAGTCATTCGCTCCAGTCCTTTCAGTTCCCCCAAATTTCAAACTGACGCCAGAGCCCGATCCACTGGAGCTTCTTCCACTGGGCATTGAACCGATCGCTCGCTTGCCACTCGTCGTCCGTCCTGTGTATAGCACGCACTAACTCCAGTTCTCTACTCTGTCGCCATGTCATTCACCCGAAGGAGCGTCCGCATCAACAATGAGAACGAAATGCCTGCGGACCTGACTGCTTCTCGTCCTGGAAAGGTGCGCTCAGTTCTGCAAATAATGGACGCCCCATTCTAGACCATTTACTCAATTTTGTGTATGACTTTGTGCCCAATAGCGCCATATCCTACAGGACGCAGGGAATCCCGAGAAACGTCCGAGATTTATGAAATCAGAGAACAGCACGACCACCGGAGGACCCCGCAGAGCTGCTCTGGGAGATGTGACCAATCGACGCTCAGCTCTGGGCGATGTGACCAACAGAATCAACGTACGTGAAGTGTTCAGATTTTGAAGCAAAAGGGATAGTCAAGTGACAATGTGTGTGGCTGGTACTATAGATCAAGAAGGCCAGTGTGAACTCCGTGAAGGCATCCGTTCCTAATGCAGGAGCTCTTGCCAAGAAGAAGGTCATTGCTAGCAAGCGTAGCCTCAGCAACGTCAATATTGGTAGTCGCACTCTCAACACGACCAACGCCAGCAAACGGACCCTCAGCAATGTGAACCTCAACACTCGCTACTCTAGTACAACTACTAGTAGCACAGCATCATTGAGCAGCCGCAGCTCGTCGTCGATTATTAGCCGGATGAGCCGCCCTCTTCCTCCTACTACCCCAGTCGTCAACACACTTGGATCCCTGGGATTAAAGGACAAGATCTCACCAATGGTTGATATTCCGTCGATCCCGGAAGAAGAAGACCATGACATTGATGCAGAAGACAAGAATGACCCAACTGCGTGCTGGCAATACGCCGAGGATATCACGAAATACCACTTGGAGACGGAGGTAAGATGCAGTGATGCTTATGGCTTGTACGGTATTACAAAGCTGATGTCAAAACTTGTGCTGTTTGATTTGTCAGAAGAAGCGCAAGCCTAGCAGCTCGTACATGGCCCGCCAGTCTGATATTAATTCGAAGATGCGCGCTATACTCGTTGATTGGCTGGTCGACGTCCACTACAAGTACGGCCTGCTGCCCCAGACTTTGCACATCGCTGTCCTCCTCCTTGATCGATTCTTGGAGAAGAGTCTGTCAGTTGAGCGCCAACGCCTTCAGCTAGTTGGAGTGTCAGCGATGTTCATCGCCGCGAAATACGAAGAGATTTATCCCCCTGAAGCTCAAGATTTCGTGAAAATTACGGACAATGCATACACGCGCGACGATGTTTTTCAGATGGAAGCGAAGATGTTAGCTACTGTTGGCTATCGGGTCACGTTCCCGACTGCCTTCCAGTTCATGAAACGATTCGTCAAGGCATCTCGCACTTGTGACGATCGTGTAGAGCACTTCGCCCACTACGTCATTGACCGCAGCCTGCAGGAGTACAAGTTGATCAAATATTTGCCGTCTACCATCGCCGCTTCGGCAGTTCACATTGCTCGAACACAGATGAGGGATGCTCCTGCTTGGGTACGTTTGAAGTGCTTTTGCATGGTAGTTGTACTCTAAATAACTAACACTCTCTGTTGTTGTGACCTAGTCATCGACAATGGAGCATCACTCGACATACAGTGAGCAAAATCTGACTCCCTGCATCAATGAGCTGAAAGAGATGTTGTGGAATACTTACCACAATATGGGAAAGATGGCTAAACTCACTGCTGCGCGACGGAAGTTCAGCAAGGAACGCTTCATGGCAGTTGCTGCCGAGCCGCTTGCGTTTAGCAAGAGCTCGTGAACATGCTCGTGAAGCATGTACTGTATTCGTGCCCGCGAAGCCGCTGCGATTCGCCCACACCAATGACAAATTATGAACCTGATTGTACAAGAGCGCCATGACTTCACCAACCCTTGAGGCACGAAGCAATCGTCCAGCATGCACAGAGGCAATAACGTGTCGTATTCATATACATACTTTATTATGTTCATTCGCTACGTTAGTGTACCGAGCGTTTGAAACCAGACACGCGAATGTAAGCAAGCAAATGACCATGTGAGCAGATTGAGTACAAGTGCGTAACAGATCTATGACATAAGGATGCAGAAACTTAGCACCGCCTTGAGTTTAGTCCACACCAAGGTCATCCTCGTCCTCTTCTTCATCACTACTCACATCAAGAGCCGAAATCTCGTTAGCAAGACCATCAGCAATATCGTCAGACACTTCCTCGTCCTCCCCAGTCGTGGGGAGAGTCGATGACGCTGTAACAGGCTTCGCCTCGACAGTCTTCGGCTTTGACTTGTTTGTCTCCGGCTCAGACTTCTTGGCCTCAATCGCCTTTATCGGAGCCGAAGGTGTCGGTGGCAACACTACCTCGCCATTCTCGCCCGTTTTAGTCTCCTGATCAGCAGCAAACGACTTGGCACGGACCTCGTTCCAGTCAGGCTCCTCACCCTCTTCGTCACGAATCAGGAAATCGACGAGCTTGTAGATTTGATCACCAATCTCCTCGTCAGGCTCTACCAAGTGAGCGTCACGGATGATCGGGTACACTTTCTTGCGGCGCAACTCCTTACGACCATTACGCGTTGTGCACAATAACAACAGGCAGTCCACAGCAGCAAGTCGGACGAGTCGGTCATGTTCACGCTTCTTCTTATCACCTTGACTGTACACGACTGGGTTCATGCCCATCTTGTCGTCCTCATCAAGTTCCTCCGGCCCAGCAAGCAAGACCATCATATGCGTAGGGATGTCCAGCTGGTCATATAAGTAAAAGTGATTGTCCGAGTCGAAGCACAAGTTTTTCAACGCAGCTGTGACACCTCGTCGACGCACAACATTCGGCGATTTAAGCTGTGGAAGTAGCGCACCCGCGAGCGACGTGCTCTGACGCATCTTCAGCAAGAAGTCGCGTCCCTGCTCCAGCTGACTGATGTTAGCCAGAATGTTTGCAACATACTGGTACTCGTCGTCCCATTTGGGTTCGCCCGTAGCGCTGTCCACTCCATCAGGTTCCGGTTCTCCCTCCAGGAACGAATTGGTGAGTGTACGAATCTTCTTCTCACGTAGAGCAAGTGACGCGTCCGTAGACTTATCGTCGTATCCAAGCAAGGCCTTGGCGCCCTCAGGCGTCGTGGTCACATTGGCCAGCAGCATCATCGAGTAATCGGTGAGACGCCACTCGTCGTCCTCCACTTGAGTCATGACACGGTTAAGCAGATCGTACTTTAGCGCGCGTTCACAGGCTGCAGGGTTGGCTGCCGTTAGATTGATGAGTGCCTTGATAGCATCTTCAGCGATGGGACGCATGTCACTCACGACGCGGCAAAGTGCCTGCATCACGTCCAATTTCTTAAGTTGCAGCAACTGGAACATGCCTTGGTCCGACGCTGTCATGTTGATGAGTAAACTGGACGCTGACTTGCGCAATTCCGGTCGTGGATGCGACAGGAACGACACCAGCTCCTCCATAGACTTGATCTGCTCTGCTGTCGCCTGCTCCGCCATGTTCACTGCGATGTATCAATGTAAATGGCCACCAACGAATTGCGTATCAAAGTGTCTGTCCAAAGAATTGTCCTATTTGAAAATGAAGCTGTGTCAATGATTACGTATCGGGCAATTAGCACAGGACAGAGGCTATATTTCAGGTGCATCACACTAATCTGCGACGTGCTACGAGGAGCTATTAACGATGGAGGTGGCTTTGAAGCGTGTTGCGGATGTGGTGCGTCGTACTCGCGGGTGCGTGGTGTCCAGCGCGGTGGAAGCTCGGGTAATCCCTGGTATGGGTGTGGGGATCGTGGCGCGCGAGCATATTCCGAGAGATACGTTGGTATTTCAAGCTGGACAAGACGTTTGGTATCCGTTTTCGGCAGAATGTGCTCTGGAGACTGCACAACAGAAAGCCCGGGCTTCCTGAATCAATTGAACCAGCTATTAGCGTCGAATAGGGCACTGCGAGAGGGGTCTTCCTTTGTACCTAGTGCACTGGTACTTGGAGTGCACATGTTGGTGAACTTCCCACATGCTGAGGACCCAGACGCAACTCTGATGGCGATGGCGAGCATGGATTCTCCACCACTGGATGAGCTCTATGTGAATGCGTTACCTCGGTTTGTAGACTTGCCGTTGTACTGGAGTGACAAGCAATTTGAAGAGCTGCAAGGTTGTGAGGAAGCACGTCGTGCGATGCAGCATGGGTAGGAGATGATGAGTGGTGTAGATTGAGGATGCTGATGTTTTGATGATGTTGCTATTGCAGAGCGCGCTTTTACTCTCAAGTTTACCAGCATCTCTTTGGCAGTGACAATCAGTTTGTGAACTCAGAAGCATTCTTCTGGGCAATCTCCATCCTGATGTCGCGCGCAACGTCCGGTCAGAATCAACCGTTCACGCTCATCCCATTCTTCGACTGGTTCAATCATGCTGACAACGGGTACGCACGAAGTTGTGTTTGTCCTTGTTTATGGTAGTATTTATTCGTTTGCGCTTTAGTGATGATTGCATTCAGGAGTTTGACCCACAGAAGGGATTCACAGTGCACACTACCAAGACCTACGAACGGGGCGAGCAACTGTTTATTAATTACGGCAACCATGACAATCTCCGATTACTGCGGAATTACGGCTTCACTACACCAAACAATCCATACGATGTGGTCAACCTTCCGATGCCACTCTCGTTGCAGCAGCCAAACCCATCAGATCCCGCTTTCTCGCAGAAGCGAGAGCTGCTGCAGTCCGCTACTGGCAACCAATCAGGCGTACCAGTTCTAAAGAATTTAAGGCTTCAGCATGATGGCCGACTTGCTCCAAATGCGGAGCACTGGTTGGAAATTATGCTCGCTACACCAGAGGAGTTGAACGAGATTTTTACCCAAGCTGCATCACAGTCAGCTGGAGTCGGGCTTAACATTCCATCGTCGTTGGCGCACAAAGTTCGCTCCGAAGTTAACATTCTGGCGACAAGTCGACTGAAGCAACATTCGTCTTCATTTGAGGTATGTGAATGCTGTGTTGGTGACGACAATTATCAGGTGCTAATGGTTTTTCAATACTACATGTACAGGAGGATGAAGCGTTCTTAAGTGCTAATGAACAGCAAATGGCGTCGTGGCTCCGATCATGCCTGCACATTCGAATGGGTGAAAAGCAGGCTTTGCTGCACGCAGCATCAAATTACGCTTAGCATTATTAGATGAACGAGGAAACAAGCGTTCCTAACTAATAGAATAAACTGTGTTGATTCAGCTTCAGCTGAGTATCTTCCCTACTTTCTTCTTTTGATCGCTATGTCAAACAGGCTGACCATGCACTCTGAATCGGTATAGGCAAGTATACTCGGGATGACCATGGTTTGAAAGCACCTCTAGGGTAATACCATCGATAGCAGAACGCTGCTTCTGCAAGCGATTAGCATGTCCGAGTTAGTACTATCCATTCAGATAACGCAAAAACAGCAGACAAGATTGAGAGGCGTACCAGCGGTGAGGTAAGCTTAAATGTCTGACTAGCTGGTCCGTTGCTAGAGTATGAAAAGTTACCAAACGGAATAAACTCCACCGTTTCTCGCAGAGGATGACCCAATATACCCTGTAGCAATGAGCAAGAAACCAGTGTCATCACGATGTCAAGAATATTAATGTGATCCTCTTCGTGCTTTTGACGTACCAAAACACGAAACTCATTCGGTGCCGTACTAAAGTCAGACGCGATTTGGGCGGGAATGTGGTCGATGGTGACCGCATCGGCAGTGATTTGTTGAGCAAACTTCACTGAGAGACGGCCGGTCGAGCCGGCAATACCCCAGCAACTTCCCATTTCCATTGTTTCCTGTTGGAGTACATTTATTAGTTGTCGCAATGGGAAACAAAAGCAGATTCGAAGTTGAGCGCTACTCATTGATACATACCGATAATGCAGTTTCTGGTCGGCCGTTGTGACGTGAGAGCCACCATGGATTGTCTCCAGATGACAGTAGTCGTCCCAAAATTGGGGCTGGGGCGCGACGGTAAGAAGGTGACGTAAATCTACCATCATCCTCAGGGGTATTTAACCCTGCAAGTTGGAATAGCATCTGTACTGGGGACGAACCATCCTGATAGAGAAGATCACTAAATTCACAACAAGAGTGAGTACTCACGCAGTAGGAAAGTTATCACTAATGACTTACCGTTCTGAATGAATGACTGAGGCACCGTTAGCAAGAGCTGCATGATCCACTCGTCCCGTTTTCTTGATTTCAACTGCCTGAACAGCTACTTCAATAACCCGGAGGATCCCTGGGTCAGTTGCATCCAAGCCACGGAGAGCATCAGCACTTGAGGATAGAGCCTCCTTTTCTTCTCGTAGCACTCTTGACATGCGATTCTCAATATCCTGTACTTTGCGCTGCACCTCAGCTTGCAGCGCACGCTCGAACGAATCACGCCAGTCGGTAAATTCCTTCCTCGTCTCGCGTGCACGCGCATGTTCACTTGCTACATCTGGAGTTGGGGTTGCTGTTGTCCTCTTCACGATGTTTTGAACAGTCTATATGAGAGAAATACGCGATCGATCAATATACCCATACCACCGTAAAACATGACATCACTTACGTCCATCTTTTCTTCTTGCTCTCTCACAACAGAAGAGAGCACCGACTGTTGTTTTGTTGCAGTCTGTAAGTCTTGCTGTAGCTGCGTCGTGGTGTCCAAGAACTTCGACCACTGCGTCAATAGCACCACATCACATAAACATTAAAACTACAAACAGTTGAGAGATGAACGTTGCATTCCCAAACTAACCAGTTCTTCCGTGTGCTTAGCAACAACGTTCTCGATATGGACAGTGATAGCATTGTCGGGCTCTGCAAGACTAAATTTCTGCCGCGTTTCATCATGAGCATGACGCAGTGTATCATGCAGTAGCTTCAGAGCTTCAATTTCCCGCTCCTGTGACTGCACAGTTTGTCGGAGCAATCCAATCTCCTCGTTCATACCCACCAACTTTAAATCCACAATTTCCTGCACGGTAGAGCGCAACGCACCCAACTCAAAGTCGGGATTTGGACTTCCACGAGCTCCAATTATCTTAGAAGAGAGCACGTCCACATACTGAATCGCAGTCGTCAAATACTGCGGTACTGTAATTGCAATTACAAAGCAGCATAACGGGGCGAGCAGCCACAACACATTGACTGCCATGAACGAATTGCGCAGTATGAAACGCCACAGCCTCCGTAGGTATTTGAGTATTGTCTTCACCACATTCGACTCTTTGATCTTCTGCCACATCCCACTGCCGTCTTGAGGCTTCTTGAAGAAAGCAGCAGCACCGGCCGCTCGTTTCTTGAGCTCCGATCGTCGCATCTGCTGCTCGGTGTCTCTTGCTCTTCTTCCTCTTCTTCGTGAGCATGTTCCTGTTCTCCAACGTCTTCTCCTTCCACTAGAGGAGGTGTGTACGTTGTGCTGCGGTAAACAGTCTCTCCGTAGTCGTCCAGCTCCTCAAAGTCGCTGTCCTCATCGTCGTCCTCTTCGAGATCTTCTGAGCGCAATACCAGAGTTCGTTGCACCGGCTCAGGCGTGTACGCACCATAACGACGACCGCCTCCCCTCGTGATATGCTCCAACTCATCCTCATCCTCTGAAGACGTCGAATTTGATCGTCTGTGGCTACGGAGCCGCCGACTGTACGCGTTCCCATCTGCCATTCTTCCGTTATGATGGGACCAAATATCGGAGCCCAATAAATAGGTCGACTAAATTTTGGGAAGAGTTACCCGGTAGTCAAATTTTGTGACAAAATGTACTGACCTATTTCCTTAAATTAATGTTTGAGACAAAATGTAGTGTCCTATTTCTCAAATTTTGATTCAAACCCCCGTTTGGTGAGTGACAAAGCTAATGGACTCGGCAAGTAAGGAGCGACGTCGCGGCAGTGCGTCTCCAGGGGGCAGCTCGGGCTTCTCGACATCTGCGAAGGATTCAAACGGCGGTCTAGACGCGATTTCTCCTGACGCCGAAGCGAACGTGATGGAAACGCCTCAGGAGAACGTGAATGGCATGACACTACAGCAGCAGCAGACCTCATCCACTTTCTCGAGCCTCTTGGGCAAACGTGACGCTGATTCGGAGCTGCACGAGGAAGAACATGAAGAAGAAGAGACTGAAGAAGATCCCTCTCGTTTACTACCGATGGCTGAAGAAGAACAGGCTCTAGTGCAGTGCATAGGCATGGAACAGTGCTTCGACTCATGGGATGATTTCCATCGCGCCATGGACGACTACTGTGAGGCCACGCACCAGCCCATGAGATTACGGACGTCCGACTCTGCTAAAGCTGTGAACTCTCGAGCTGCTAAGAGGAACAGCTTGAAGGAACCAATTGACGAAAGTGTCGGGTTTGTGAAAAAACTCTATTTGTGCACACACGGAGTGAAGACGAAGCCTCGTGGAAAAGGAAAACGACCGAGGCAGCACTACCGCTATATGGGATGCCCAGCAATGATTCGGGCGTGCATCTCGGAGCGCAAACCGAGCGATCTTGAAGGACATGGCAAGAACAAGTATGTTGTCCGTGTCGTGGCACAAATCAACCGACACAACCATCGTCTCAGCGAACATTTGTTCAAGTCATATTCGGAAAGTCGAGTTGTGATTGACGATGAGCTGGTTGTACCGAGCACCCAAAGATTGAAGGAAGAGCAGGCTGCCACAACTTCTGTGGTTGCTCCTGTAGAACAGCAGATAGCTGCCACAGTGCATCCGGACTTGGAAGACCCCACGTTGAAGACAAACCGTGAGACCATGCGAAGTTATCTGTATGGACTGTAGACTTCTTACTGCTTATCTGATCATACTACAGCATTGTTTCAAGCCCAAGCACTGGACCTCATGCCTACTGGGTCTCGCGTGAAGATTCGGTACGTTATTACGATCCTGTGCGTGCTCAAATATGCCTCACAAAGCTTTCAATTTGTACAGTGTGGGCTGGATCGGAACCGGTATCATGGGTGCCAGTATGTGCGGACATTTGATGGTAAGTGCTGAAAAAATAACTCATGGTGAAACGCTTTAAGTGTATTCACAAAATACTTATGATTTCATTTTAAAGAACCATGGCTACGAAGTCACTGTGTACAACCGAACGCTTTCGAAGTGCGAAGGGTTACGGGAAAAAGGAGCGAGAGTGGCTGGCTCCCCTGCTGAAGTGGGTCAAAATTCCGGTTGGTAACGTTGCTATTGCTTTGTGTGTTCCTCCACCATTCGAATGGTTCTTGACATTTTCTCGTACTGCAGATATTGTGTTTATGATGGTGGGGTATCCGAGCGACGTAAAGTCTGTGGTGCTCGATCCAGACTCGGGTTTGCTTTCGAGAATGAAGGCAGGTGGTATCATTGTGGACATGACGACCAGCTCGCCTGCATTAGCAAAGAAAATCTACGACGCTGCCAAATTAAAGGGAGTTTCGACGCTTGATGCGCCTGTGTCAGGAGGTGATGTTGGTGCGCGTGACGCAACGCTTTCCATAATGGTTGGTGGTGATATGGATTCTATCTACGTCACGATGCCGTTTCTCAGCATTATGGGCAAGACCGTTCGTCACATGGGTCCTGCTGGCTCAGGACAGCACACGAAAATGATGAATCAGATTTTGATCGCCACCAACATGATTGGAGTGGTGGAAGGCCTTCTGTATGCGAAGAAGAGCGGTCTGGATATGGATGAAGCCATTCGCGCTGTGAGCGCAGGTGCGGCTGGATCGTGGTCGATTAGCAATATGGGGCCGCGAATCGTGAAACGAGACTTCGATCCAGGTTTCTTCGTAGAGCATTTCCTGAAAGACATGGGCATCGCTCTCAAAGAAGCGGAGAGGTGCGCTTAATTTTCGGTTTTATCCCTGCTTTGGATGAATCTTGATTATGACATTATGGTACTGCAGGATGAACTTGTCGCTCCCCGGGCTTTCACTAGCGCATCAGTTATACGTTGCTCTGAAGGTACGTCTTGTTGTACTTACCCTCAGATTATTAGCTAACGGCTTCACGATTTTGTAGGCGCAAGGACATGGTCGATTAGGAACCCAAGCCTTGATGCTTGCACTGGAGCAGTTGAATGGTACGAAGCAGCAATGGTATTGGGTCGCATGAACTAACGCAGACTACGCTGCGTTTGGACAGGTATTTATCCAGAGAAAGCCAACAACGTTGAAGTGGTGTAATGTTCTCGTATCATCTAACGCACTCGGCCAATGTAATCGAGTGGAATCCTGCTAGCACGGCTTCATTTTTACAACAATAAGGTGTTCTAGCTTTTGGTCAAAATGCTTCAAGTGTCATACTGTAGCTGCAACATGCAAGCGATCGCACGCGTAATTAGTGTCCGCACCAGCACCTTTTCCGTTCATCATGTGTTGAGCCGTTAAGCCAACCGAAAGTGCTTCAAGCACTACGTCTTCCACCATACATCAGCAAGCAACTACATGTATATCGTCATAGCTTTGCTGCATCTTTAATGCCCAAGTTCAACTGCATTTTAACCAATGAAATAACGTACAGGATTGAAATGCATCAGTCAAGCTCTTACATTTGCGCAAGTGCGACCACATTAGAAGATCGTAACCCCGAGGACAAGATGGTTGTTGCTGTGAAGCCGAGGTATGGTGCATTAGGTGGCATGCAGTTTCGGAGAGCTGACAGCCATGGGAACTGTGGTTTGTGCAGAGTTGGATGGATTGGAACGGGTGTGATGGGAGCCAGTATGGTCGGCCATATCCTAGTACGTTGAGAAGTGTTTAATGTAGAGGAATAGAGTTGTTTCTAATGTTTTAGCTGTTATGGGGAGAATAGAAGCACGGCTATGAGGTGACGGTGTATAACCGCACGCTGTCCAAGTGCGACGGCCTGAAGGAACAGGGTGCGACAGTGGCAAACACTCCTGCCGAAGTGGCCAAGGTTTCCGGTGCGTTTAAGCTATAAAACAACATTTTTTTATCTAGTTTGAGTCTTACATTGATGTATTCTGTTTTGGTTACATCTAGACATCGTGTTCGGCATCGTTGGCTACCCGAGCGACGTGCGCAAGGTGTTTCTAGACCCTGAATGGGGTGTGCTGTCCTCTATCAAGTCTGGAAGCGTTATTGTTGATATGACCACCAGCGAGCCGTCACTGGCCAAGGAGATCTATGAGGCGGCTAAGCTGAAGGGAGTGTCGAGTCTGGATGCCCCCGTTTCGGGTGGTGATGTCGGCGCTCGAGACGGCACGTTATCTATCATGGTCGGTGGCGATGCTAGCACGGTGGAGTCAACGATGCCGCTCTTCGAGATCATGGGCAAGAACATCCGCCACATGGGTGGTGCCGGTGCTGGCCAACACACCAAGATGGTGAACCAGATCCTCATCGCCACCAACATGATTGGCGTTGTCGAGGGCCTTTTGTACGCCCACAAAAGCGGTCTGGATGTGGAGGAAGCTATTCGCGCTGTGAGCGCAGGTGCTGCTGGTTCCTGGTCGATCAGCAACCTTGGCCCTCGAATCGCCAAGCGCAACTTTGACCCTGGCTTCTTCGTGGAGCACTTTGTCAAGGATATGGGCATTGCCCTAAAGGAAGCCGAGAGGTAAGGGCAGCGATTGATATACTCCTTGGCCATGTACTGACGTTAATGTATAACCAGCATGAACCTGTCGCTTCCTGGTCTCGCTCTCGCTAACCAGCTCTACGTTGCAGTCAAGGCTCAAGGCCACGGTCGCCTGGGAACGCAGTCCCTGATGCTGGCGCTGGAGCAGCTAAACGGTATCAGCAAATAAGCATTTCATGTTGAAGTCGTTGCGCCAGGGTTTTAGCTAATCCTTTCAATATTAGCTAATTCGTACCTAAAATCTCGAAGAAGAAAAGTCGTATCAAATCAACAGAAGGATCCCCATACAAATTGCCTAACCAGCATGGACCTGCCTGATGAAGAGCTCAAGCAGCCACTAGTGGCGAACGAGGAGGCTACGCCACCACGACCAGGAAGTGCAGGCACCAACCGTATGATGCGCAATCTGCCGGTGGACGCCGGTGTTGAAGAAGAGAAGGAGGAAGCGCCACGGACGCAGGGAATCCGACCACAGCAGCAGAAACTTCCGTACGCTGCGCCGAACGTCCATCCATACGCAGTACCGCAGTATCAACCGCAAGGCTACGGTGGAGGAGCTGG
Source organism: Phytophthora palmivora (assembly GCA_008079305.1). NCBI lineage: Eukaryota > Oomycota > Peronosporomycetes > Peronosporales > Peronosporaceae > Phytophthora > Phytophthora palmivora. The sequence continues at coordinate 96,559 of VOQZ01000195.1, read as the reverse complement.
CAACGGATGGGGAGGTCAGGACGAAGAGAATGGAGGCGACCAAGGAATCACAGTTGACATCGTCTTCAGCGGAATGTACACCCTGGCTGCTGCGTTCACCATTATTCAAGGCTTCGGCATGCTCATCCACTTCACTTATGCTGCTGGTGAGTATATAGATGTTGACATTTAGTCGTAACGCTTCTCATTGTTGCTGTTGTGTCTGTATAGTTTCATTGGGCTTCTACACAATGGCTTTCGGTAAGTGTTGCGTACTGAAGTACGAAGTTTGTAGGCTTACATGTGGCTTTCTGTGGCTATAAGGTGCGGCGGTTATTATGTATGACCTCAAGTCTGTGGTGAATGGAGTGAGTGTGGAGATGTACTTGCCGTTCTTAGGCAACTACATTGGTCGCGCAGCCACCATCCTATTCTTTGCAGTGTTGTGCGCGCAGACGTACGAGTACGCTGGCTGGACCAAGTTTATTGTGCTGTACAATCTTCTCGTTGCTACGCTACAGGGTTTCGTGTACTTCACGACGAAGACAGTGACGCCCAGTCAGCCGCAGATGGATGATCTACCCGATTTGTAAAGCTGCTGACCAAGTGAATACACGAGCAAAATACTTGTTTTATACGAAGACGTTGTTGGAGCAGTAGATGCTCACTAGACTTTTTGTGCTATAGGGTAAGCTAAACTAGTCGAAGACGACGAGGACGTTTCCTCAAATACCTCACGAGCAGCGCATTGTGCGGGTGGGAAGCTGAAGAATAAGGTTGAAGCTTCCTACCTTATGCAACATCTGAACAACAACTTTAATCTGCAGTATGAAGTCGCTACCACAAACTGCGTACACAGTACCAAGCAGCCCCATCCACATTGGCTCTAGTGTCGACTACAACCAAGGCGAGGAGTCCAAGCAGCAGCGCTTGGAGTCGAGACATGCAGCGGTCCTAATGCATGCATTCAAATTCCCGCGACTTGTCAACATGCTTGCGCATCCAGAGTGATGGTCGTTGGGATCAGAAATCTTTTCCTAACTTCGCAGCAGCCGTTTTGTATGCAACGGTAGTCTAGAAGCGGCAGCGAAGCTTCTAGACGATAAATCTATTTTGGGGGAAACGACGCGAGCACACGTCGCAGATGGGAGTTTTCTCGATGGGTTGATCCTCATTATCCAATTTGCTTGGGGGGAAGCAAGCGCACTCAAGAACCAAGCCACACAGTTCAAGACCACAAGATGCAGATTTTCGTGAAGACGTTGACGGGTAAGACCATCACGCTTGACGTGGAGCCGTCGGACTCGATCGACAACGTGAAGCAAAAGATTCAGGACAAGGAAGGCATCCCGCCTGACCAGCAGCGTCTTATCTTCGCTGGCAAGCAGCTGGAGGACGGTCGCACGCTGAGCGACTACAACATCCAGAAGGAGTCGACCCTTCACCTGGTGCTTCGCCTGCGCGGTGGCATGCAGATCTTCGTGAAGACGTTGACGGGTAAGACCATCACGCTTGACGTGGAGCCGTCGGACTCGATCGACAACGTGAAGCAAAAGATTCAGGACAAGGAAGGCATCCCGCCTGACCAGCAGCGTCTTATCTTCGCTGGCAAGCAGCTGGAGGACGGTCGCACGCTGAGCGACTACAACATCCAGAAGGAGTCGACCCTTCACCTGGTGCTTCGCCTGCGCGGTGGCATGCAGATCTTCGTGAAGACGTTGACGGGTAAGACCATCACGCTTGACGTGGAGCCGTCGGACTCGATCGACAACGTGAAGCAAAAGATTCAGGACAAGGAAGGCATCCCGCCTGACCAGCAGCGTCTTATCTTCGCTGGCAAGCAGCTGGAGGATGGTCGCACGCTGAGCGACTACAACATCCAGAAGGAGTCGACCCTTCACCTGGTGCTTCGCCTTCGTGGCGGAAACTAACTAGTAGCCACCAAAGTAATTCTTGGAGGTGGATGCTTTGTTTTAAATGAACGTGATTACTAACATCAACTACGTGGTCTATTGTTTTCTTCTTCATTTAAATGCATTCTTTTTTTGTTTTAGAAACAACGCACTAGCGCATCGGAAGCAACACCGCTAAATGTAAACTTTAGCCATGTGTCGTTACAGGGCAGACTTCTTTTACTGCATGGTTGAAATCTTTGAGAATTTCGACTACGTGCCGATGGATCAGGCAATCGGTTGCATCAACGTCGAGATCGAACATGCGATAGTTGTGTGTTTGTCAGGCTCTTGGTCTCCGTCTTCTTTAATCTTTAAGATAAGAACGAGTTATTGTAGAATTCTAATCCTTTGGAGAAACATGGGAACCAGCCTTGAACGTGCGCCAATATTTAAATTATTATCACGATGTTGAATGCTCGCATCAAATGGATCACCAGACCTCACCCTTCATGCTTGGCACTGCGCCGTCAGGAAATTCCGTTCTCACCCTTCTCCAATATTTCAGGATGCACATCTAATTAAGCGTTGAACGGTCTCGGAATGAATTATGATTGTTGTGATTATTGCATGCGTACGTTGAGAGTCCGTCACCTGTGGACCACACTCAGACTAGTGCGCCACTCGAACATGCATCACTGATGTCCGTTTCGACATCAGTGATGCATGTTCGAGTGGCGCGATGAGCTCTGATGCAAATGAGCTCATCCAGCAGTTCTGGGTGCTCGCAAACGGATACATTTTTCAAAAATAGTGTCCAAGTTGAAGTTGCCTGTCACAAAAAGTATCCGCGTCCAGCATTGCAGAGACCTCCGCAGCCTTCAGTTCCACAACCACGACGAACCTCACTTCGCAATTTGCTTGACGACCACCACTTCAAACATAACTCACTATGCCCATACCCCGCAACGACTTCCTCATGTTGTGGAAGTTCTCCAGAGCTGGAGATGAGGACAAAGTCCAAGACCAGATCGAGGAATCGGACGCTGTGGCTCGCAACCTGGTCAACTTTAAGCATCATCGCAAAGGCACCACGCCACTCATGGAGGCTGCTGCGAGCAGATGTGGTGAACCGATCGTAGCTAAACTCATCGCGGCCGGGGCTGACGTCAACGACGTCGACGATACCAGACTGAAGAATACTGCACTTCATTACGCGGCGATGACGAACCGGAACTCGTTGGTCGTTGAGACACTGTTAGAGGCTGGAGCAGATGCCTATGCAGTCAATCGCAAGGGCTTCACACCACTTGATATCGCTCGTCAAAATGGTCGGAAAGCAGTTGGTGCAGTGCTGCTTGATCATATGAAGATACATGCTGGCTGGTTGTCCATCCGAGGTAAGTTCCGTTGGAAAAAACGCTGGGCCGTTGTGGTGGCTTGCAACAAGCAGCGCAACTCTACCGAGCTCTGCATCTTCCGTCGTCCAGCTGATCTTTGTCCGGATGTGGTGATGCTCATCGATGAGGCCGCGCGAATGGCTCATTTCCCTTCGACTGACAGCTACTCGTGGCTTAAACATGACAACGCTTTTGTGTTCGACAAGCCTATCATGTGCCACCGCGTGAAACGACAGAAGTTCACACGCTCACCGATATGCAAAAAAACGATGAGCTTGGACGATGTGCAGACGCTACACTATGTATTTGCTGCCGACAGCTTAAACAATCTGGCTCAGTGGCGTCGCGTGTTACAGAGCTCCAATTTCTACTCGCGCGAGAGCCTATCGTCATTGTATCGAACATCACTATTCGAGACGCAGAATGGCGAGTTGTACTATTGGCCACACGAGTTGGTCGAGAACTTGCGCTCTTCGATCTTGAGAGAGCAAGAACAGCAAAGAGAAGAAGCAAATGACCCGTTGTATCAGCGTCTTCGCGCCACATTCGAGCAGCATCAACGTCAACAAGAGCCTGCTCCAGACACGCCGAATGAGCCAGCTCCCGAACCGCTACAAGTTCCAACACAGTCACCTCCGTCGTATGAAGAATCTGTTGATGAACTTCCGCCTAACTTTCAAAGACGAGCTACTCCAGGTCAAAGAGCTGATCAATCTCGGGCACTGGGAAATCGTGATCGAAGCCGAGTGCAATTTACATCTCCGCAACCAGTGAAATATGTCGAGGTGCCATTGGCAGCACAACGACCTTACATTGACGGTCAGGAGACGAACTCGAGTGTCAGCATCGTCACCGGAAGTGAGCTTGACACCGCTGGTCCTGAATTTGCAACGGGTATTCTTCTATTGACCGACAACTCGCGCGAGTCACAGCCCCAGCACAACTCGGATCAGGAGCAGAAGGACGACAGTAATGGAGAAGAAAACCAGCACATCCAAGAAGAAGAGCAAACCCATCCTCTGGAAGAACAAAATGAATCCCAGATAGATCTGTGCGGGATCTGCGATGTGGCACGACGGAACGCCATTTGCACTCCCTGTGGTCACCAGGCAGGCTGCTCTGGTTGCCTCAAGACTATCATGCACACATCAAAAACTTGTCCAACATGCCGGATGCCTGTGCGCTCTGTCTTGAAGGTCTCTGACTAGCAAGGATGCATCTCACAGTACATGTCGTGAATTGTTCAGACAAGCGTATTTGAGAATGAGATATTGGTTAAGAGCTATGCTTCCATACGTGGTTTAGTACTGTCTACAAATGAATTGCAGTGTATTCATCCCGTAGTCGAATTGTTCTTGAGCCAGTTGAACTCGAAAGTATAGTCCGTACCTACCAAACAAATGTTGATGTTAGATTTTCAAAACGTTTGGGGTACAAGGCATCCGTACCATAGTGCTCGAGAGATATCTGGGTCGTGTAGAACACCCACAAGATAATTGCTGTCTGAACGTGAATCATTTGCCGGTCGAGTACGTATGCGAGCTGGTGTAACGTTGAAAAATTTAGTCTTCTTTTGAGCGTCTGAGAGAGGATGATAAACGAGGAAAGCTCTACGAGACTGTACAGTAACACGTTCAACACTGTGTTGGCCAAGTGGGTCGCGTCCATGCTGGCAATTTGGGAGTAGTAGTCACGGTTGGGCATGTGAAAAACGATGAACAAGTACAGCGCTGAAGCAATCAGAAGGTAGTTAGGCAACAATTCAAATAATGACCGAACATACAGCACGTACAATACACGATGGGCGTGATTAGTTCCACGAAGGCTGTGAGGATGGAGAATTCGGATGCATACATGAGCTTTCGCACGAGACTGGCGTAGTGGCGCTCAAGATGTTCGAGTTCTGACAGCGTTTCTACCATACTGTTAGTCCTCGAGGCATATTTAGCGATCGGCTCGTCTACAGGCAATACCGAGTTGCTATCTTGGCGCTGTTTGCTCCAGTCGCTCATCTGCTTGTTTACATACTGCTGGACACGCTGCACACCAATCTTTACCGTGTCAAAGGTATATCTCTCAAAGATATCCGCAGCTCGAGGCAGCATACTCGAGGTAGCTGTTCGATCTCCTGGTAGCTTCGAAGAGTATTTGTCGTTACTCCTCAACTGGATAATCTCATCTGTCGTATTTGCAATTCTATTCCGAATGACATCAATATCGTGGATTGCCAGCGCCACTTGCAACGCATTCGCAGCCATAAGGCTGGCTGTTGTCATAAACGATGGCTGGTATTGCATGCAGAAGTTGACAAACAGTGCGTTAACTAGGTCAGCATTGAAGACCACAACAATAGTGATCCGTTCACCACTAGCCGAACGACATAAGTAGTAAAATACCACCCGATACAAGGTCTTGAGAATCGGCAACACCATGGAAAATGTAGTGCTCTCGACGCCAGCGTCCATCTTTTGAAAAAAAAAGTAAAAAAGAGGATACCCGATGATGACAAGTCCATGACAGACGCAAATCAAAATGGCATCCGCGATTTTCCACAGGAGCTTCACATTCTTACGAACGTGTGGGTACCAGATAATGGCTAGCGCGAAAAACATGAGCGACACATACGGCACAGCCATCATGTGAATCGTATAAGGCACGGGGAATCCAATCCACCAGGCATAAAGTAACTCGACACCCGTTGATAATGCAGCGACAGTCACTGCACTGGCAACGAGCTGCTTCTTGGAAAGTGACAGTATTGGCATTCGCTCACTAATCATGTGCATTTGCAACAGACACCACATCGTGTAGGATAGGAAGAAACGGCTGAAGAAAGTCTTGTTGTTCGCCATTCCGAGAGAAGGTGGGGCCAGATTAACTGTCTCGGGGAGGCAAATGTAGATCAAAGAGGGGAGCGGTGTGAGGAGAATAACGGCAACGAGACGCCACCACGGCGTCGAGTTCGTGTAGCCATGTAATGCGAGCACTCGAATAGGGGAGTACTCGCCTTTGAGCTCAATCTGGATAGCGTTCCAAATGTCACTGAATAGCTGGCAAGTTCCCATGGAGATTGAGTAGTCTGGTTTCTCTGACGGAGACAGTAATCTGAAGTGACAAGGACCAGCGCGTCAGCTTGAGGGGATACTGAGGACCACAAATACTTGAGATAGTACTTACGAAAACCCTCCCAGACCCATCCTGTTTAACCAACGACCAGTACATTGCTATTTTGGTATTTTCTTGAACAGTTGAGTAACAAGTTGTTGCCAACAAGTTGTCATGCGGGATCGTGTGGTGACATTCCAACAACAGTCAAACGAATTCAAACTACCAACATACCAGAGAATGGTAGTAATTAAGCAGAGTGATCCTCTTTGAAATATTTACGCACAACAACCTCAATTTCCATTTGTGTGGTCCACCCGAAACTGTGTTCTACACACTACTGAACATAAGTCCCACATTGGTCAATTTCAACCAATCGCACATGTCCAAGTAATAGACCATTTGTCGTCAGCACAGACACTGAGGTTCTCTCCCAAGTAGCAACGAGTCGCCGCCTTCTTCCTTCGTTGTAGCTACTGCGTGCTTTTATCCATCTCCACGCCACCAACGACTGAAGGTTCATCATCTTTTCTATCCACGGGCGCTTCCACCAGCGTCTTAGCCCCTGAATTGACGGAGAAACTACCAGGACCCAAATCTCCAGATCGATGGCGTGTTTCGGCTGCTGCAGAGGCGTCAATGCACGCATGTTATTCCTCATGGCGTGTGCCATGATTGAGTACATTGCACATACTGTGGTGTTGGTGTTGGGGCCTATGCTGACGCTGCATTTCTATCCAGAGACGTCATTCCATCGTTTGGGGTTCTATACGGCCATTCTCTCTGGTTCAGGCTTCCTAGGACACGCACTGAGCTGCGGCTTCTGGATCAATTTGGCACGCTCACTTAAGAGCAGCAAGGGTGTCATTCTATGGGGATTAGCAGTCACAGGAGCAGGGTTTTTCAGCCTTTTACTGTGCAAGAGTCTCGTGGCCATGTCGCTCGTGCGGTTCGCTACAGGACTCTGCAGTGGCGTCTTGCCGGTGGCCCTTATTGAGATTGACAATATCTGTGGCAATAGACAGACCAAACTGGCACTGGTGTCCAAGACATTGGGAGTCGGGCTTGGAGCAATTGGCACTTTTGCGTTTATCACGCTTGGTATGAAGCTACCGGTGAAGTCGAATGATGATCCAGCTACAAGAGACTCGTCGCTGTACTTTTATCCGTTTTGCTTCGTGTCAATTCTCGCGTGGATTGCAGTCATGGTGATGTTAGTCGCACTGCGGCTGCGCAGTCGGACGTCGTACACGCAGCTTGCAGAGGAGGAAGACGACTTTATGAATTTTATGCCACAGATTCAGATTGATGCGCAATCTTCGCCTCGCTCGTCGACTAGTCTGAACACGAGCAGTACTAGCAGCAGTGAAAGTGGTAGTCCAATGGCAATGACAGTTGCGCACGTCAAATCTGCCTTTGGAGAGACGTTTGGAAGGACTGCTATGGGCTTGGGTATTAAGAAAGCAATGGCATCTCCAGCGAAATTGACTGCGATTAAATTGTTGGCAACCCCACAACCGCATTTTCGACTTATTCGAGGAATCCTACCCCATTACTTTCACGGCTACACATCGGACGGACATTTGGTCGTGTGGGACTTCGTGGGGCGTGTCAAGATGGACAAACTGTACGCTGCTGGTTTCACAACTGCTGACTTGCGCGACCACTATCGTTTTTTCTTGGCTTTCGCGCAGGAAACGTTGCTACGCACACCGACTCAGAAGATTGTGTATGTTGTGGACTTAGAAGGTCTCTCGCTTGGCGACGCTGACGCACGTGCGGTGGATGGTGTATGTGCTGTGGTGAAGACGCTACAGCGTGAACTGCCTGATCGTCTTCAAGCGCTTGCAGTCCTCAATTCACCGGTGTGGTTTTCACAGGTCATGACAAGCATTCGCCCACATTTAGCAAAGCGCACAGCCGACAAAGTGTCATTTTTGTCCAAGGAGACAGCTACTCAAGATTTAATTTCACTGATTGGCATTGATAGTCTGCCTCAACGTTATGGTGGCCGTAATGGAGTGGAGATCGGCAAGAGTGCCCAAGAGCGTTCATTAGACGACTTACTTAAGCGCACAACCGCATCTTTGGAACGTACCATCGAAATCGTAGCCACTCCTCGATCTCGACGTACCAGTGTTAGCCGCCCGCGTGCCAGCAGCACTCGCTCTACGATGAGTGATGATGGTAGTGATGAAGAGGCTTTCTTCGATTGCTCTGAATATGGACTCCAGGGTGTTGAAGATTTGGAAGACCAGGAGCCTGAAATTTCAGTGGTTGTGCACTCGCAGTCTACTTTATCGCCTCAGACCGAAGCCGTTGCTCGAAGTAATGCTGCTAGCTCTGGGACGTATCAGCCGTTGGAGAAAAAGCCCGTGAAGCCTACCGGACCTTCTCCAAAAGCAGTCGATAAACCAGTTCCCGAGCTAGCAATTACGAGTGAGCCTTTGGCATGCTTAGTGCTGCTCGTTTTTTTCTTCTGGTCGCTGGTGCAGCTAAGTTTCGATGAGATGTTGCCGCTTTGGTTCTTCAAGCAGAACCCAATCACGCTCGGCGGCACTGTGCACGCGGAGCCGCCATCCTCGCGGTCTACAGTATCTTCTATCACGCTTACTGTTGCTGGTACGCTAGCATCACTGTCTCTGGCTGTACTTTTGGGTCAGATCATATCGAATATTGTTTGCTCTTCTGCTCGGAACGTCATGACCCCCCTCGCAACGCTGCGTATTGGCTTACTTCTTCAGATTCCCATTCTGGGCTGCTTTCCGCTCATCGATCTCTTCAAGGTGGATGAATTGCCGTTCTCGTGGTTTATGGTTGTTGGTGTGCTCGTGGTGAAGCAGCTTGTGGCGGGTGTGGCTTCGCACGGAATTATGGCATTATTGGACAACTCCATCGCGGTTGATCGTCGTCTAGCGGTGCACCGAGCTGCGCAACGTGTCCGATACGTAGGTCATTTCATCGCAAGTGCTGCATCTCCTGCGCTGTTCGCACTGTTGGGTTACTTCGAGCAGGCATTCCCTTTTGACCAGAGTCTGCTGTACTTCGTGCAAGCTTTGGGGCTCGTGTTCCTGCTGTTCTTCTCTATCGCCATCCCGAGTCGAATGAACTTCCCTGTGCTATTCAGCATGGGCAAGCGGTGATCCTATCCTTGCGACCGAAGCAGGTACTAGTTGGTGCTAAGTAATATACTTTCAAGTAAACTCAAGTGATAGTGTAAGCATACATTCGTGGGGGCTTGCAGTTTGCTAGTCTCGATATCTACATTGCTATTCGCTGCCATGACTCCTTTAGTACTGGATTCGCTCATAGCGCTCATGAAGTCTTTATTGCGACTTTGATCGTATAATACCAAGAACGCTCAGTCACTAAAACGCGTCTTGCCAGCCGCACTCTACGCTTAGAGCGCATCTTCCTTGGTAGGCATGTATGTAGCCATACCGGAACGCTGGTACTGAATCAGCACGCCCACCAGGACAATGTTCAACAGAACGAGCGGGTAGAACTGCATGTAGAAGATGAAATCCCAGTGGAAAATCGCCAGGAAGTAGGCGAGATAGACAGCAGTAATGTGAGCGCTGATGCCCAAAAACGACGCCACACGCACAAGTCCGCTGAATTTCTGACGGTAAGCATTGTGGTACTCACTGGAACACGATGCGAGCAGTTGCTGACGGTCCAGCTCCGCCTGGGACGCAGCATCCGACGTGAAACTGGCCTGCACAGTGAGATAGACCGAGTAGATTCCGAGCAAAATCGTGTCCAGAGCACAGGCCGACTGCTCACGAGCAGCACGGTACTCAGCACGCACACTAGCGACCGTTTCACCATCACACTCAGACTGTGGGAGTGCGTTTTCCATGTAGACGTTCTTGATCTTGTCATAGATGATCGCATGGAGCCACAGGGACATGCCAGCCCAGAAGCCGAGGTGAAAGTACATGATATTCCCTCCGTAGTGGTTCTGCATGACACTGCCCATGATCCAGAAGTTCGGGGCAATGACAAGGCCATCTACCACACCGTCCAAGATGCGACCTGTGCGTGTGCCACGCTTGCAAAGGCGTGCAACTTGTCCATCCGTGCAGTCTGAGACGATCCAGAAGAACATGAAGAGGGCAGCAGCTAGTAGCGAGTGTGAGGGTTCCCAGGCCAGTGGGTAATGGAACTCCGAGTCATAGAGACACAGAGCAGATGCCCAGCCAAGGAAGAGACCGAAGATCGTGATCTGGTTGGGCGTGATCACAAATGGCAAGTAACTCACGATCACCGCCGGCACAGCGGCCAGTCGTCGATGCCAATAGTAGTCGATGAGCTCCTCCACGTCGTACATCTTGGTGCATGTGGCTTTGTAATAGCGTTCTAGTATCGTCTCGTGCACAATTTCCTGTAGAGCTGGAGCGTCTGACGATGGCGACGAGTTCTTGGGCGCGAGCTTCATTTTATCCGACTGCTCGTCATCGCTGCTGGTGGGCGAGTTGCCACGTGAACCGCTGCGGTGTTTCACTCCGGTGGACGACACGTTGATGGTCGAGCCGTACATCTCTTCGTCTGCCTGGATATCTGCTGTCGGGGGCATCACGAACACTTGTGCAGTCTTGTGTCTTCCTCCGGAGTAATCTCGAAATGAGGTCTGGCATTTTTGGGGAGCTCGAGAGGACGTGTCGCATAAAACAAGAAAGTGAAAAGCAGTATTTTAATGACTATTTGAGCGTAAAACGGAGGTTTCGCGATGATTTAAGGGATTATACTTGGGTTTGCTAAGGAGTAGGGGATGTTAATCGATGGGGATAAGGTTGCGAGAAGGATTCAAAAGCACGGTAAATCGGATAAGGTGATGATGGACAGTCGTGAAAATGACCAGCAAAGCTGAAGACGTGGAGCTGCTTTGTTGCAGATTAATGCTGGCGGTGTGGTGCTAGCTCTAGAGTGTATCTCCTTAGCGTTTCGTGTGGTCAGCGCAGCACTTGCTTGCAAATACAATTGTTCACACGCCATTTTATGTAGGAAATATCCCAAACTCGCTAGTTCTCATAAACTAGTACATGTAGTACATGTAACTAAGGTAGCTCGTGGTATTCTATTGTATGTGATAGACTTTACGACCAAGGTTAATGTTGATTTCGCGAGTGTGGGTGCGCTTGGATGCTCCGTAATACACAGTTGCAAAGTTAGATTTGATGATGATGTCCTGAATCATAACCAGACGGCCTCGATTTCCCCGTCCCGCAATCTTGCCTAACAAGTTTTAGCAGCAATACTTGTGCTATTCTGACCGAAGCACTTCGAGCCGAATTCGATGTTTCGTACCAGTTCTTGAGCACCAGTCGTGCCATTGACAAGGTGTCAATGGCCCGTCCAATGACAATTCGCCAAGTGGATTGAAATGCTCAAACGTCCTGTTGTAGCGAAGTAGCCATAGCCGATGGTAAGTTGTCATTGCTGCAAGCGTCGCTATTTCACAATTGTAATTTTCGCTGACACGGATTACAGACTGTGACACTGCTTCCCCAGACTGAGGTCACCAGCAGTTGCACTGGGGGCATCAATCTGGGACATCGCCGCTGATGGCATCAACAGCGTCATTTTGAGATGGTAGAACACGACTTCCTACTGTTGCTAGCATGAGATGGGGCACTCTTGCTGTCGCGTATCCGCACACCTAGTTGGTGACATGCCAATGGCAAGACCATGCATGAGCTACATTCGACACATTCGCTATTACCAAGCAGCTACAGTGCTATACGCTGCAGTGCAGACTGCAGTCCGACTTTGACATGTTCCACCGAGCACCGTAATCAGCCATCCCTGTCTGCTTGAACATGACAGGTGTTGGTTGCACACACCAATTCTTTGGCACTTGATGATCAAGTTGATCAGTAAAATGACCCGATCTAGTTGTTGAAGTGCTCCGGCTGGGGCATCGTATGGTCAACAGCATCATAAATATCGAAATGACCGACAGTAACAAACAGTCGACCAACTTCGAGCTATGTACTAACATCATCACGCTTCGATCGACTCCGCAGCCTTTCCGCAGCACTTGATCGTCGGGTAGGCATGACTTTTGGAAGCCCGGTTCGGGAATCGGCGACCGGACGCTATCAGCCACCCTCCCCGTTTTGGCTTGTTTTGTGGCTTCTGCAATTGATGATAGCCCCGCATCCTTCGCACTCGACACAAGTTTATACAAAAAGTCCTCGGAATGGTAAAGAAATAAACCAGGTAGGGATATTGCCGAAATCGCGATAGCTCCAAGAGACCAAGTCTGTGTCGGAATCATTCATGTTAGACACCGGTTAAGCGCAAATGTGTTCTAGACACTCCTCGAACCTCGTATATGATTGTTGCGCCAGGATCATCCACGAGAGATGCAACAGTTGCGAGCAAACTAGTCCAAAACGCCATCACGGCACCAGCTAGGCGAATTCCATTGACCTACCACATCTCATTCAAAGTGAAAATTCATCCCACCAATTCACATTTACATTTATACACACCAGCGAAAGCACACACGGTCGCAACGATGCGTTCATGATCCCGAGAATTAGTCTGATAGATTGCAGAGAGTTCGTTAAATACTCCCAACCTCAAATATTTCACACGACCAGAATGCGTCACCACCTACGAGATTAAGCCACAGGTACCGCAGAGTAGCAGCGCATTGGCATTAACCGAACTGACGACACTCTGCACGCAAGTGCAAATACAAATTACAATCAATACACCACCAAAAACACTCGTCTTGCAAACGATACCATTGCAAGTGGAGCTTTTAGAATATGCGCAACTTTTGTATAGCGCACATGAGTCCATAATGTCGGTTCAGGTGGCGATGCTTCGCAGTTCATTTGAATCACAATCGCAGAGCTTGTGATACAGTATAAAATGAACATGAAGCTCCCTGCAGCGACCATTTCCCCCTGTAAAAGTGTGAAGCATGAGGTACTAAGAGTTGGTACCGTCATGCCAGAACCTTCGGTTTTGCTGTATCCGATAACTCCACATTCAAAGGGAAACAAAAGACCAATCATTACAGGTAATGCGAACCATTCGCTGTAGAGACGCAGCACTAGCGTACAAACGTCTTCTGCGGGTGAATTCTTCGGCTGCGGTTTGAACAACGGAAAGCGCTTTGCACCCAGAATACAGGCAACCAACAAAGCTCCAGGCACAAATCCTAGCGCCAAATACAGCATAAGTATCGGGAATTTACTGGGTTCAAGGTGACTCCACAGTGGGTATAATAGCGAAAGACGCAAAGTCTCAGCAACACGACGACTTGTTTTGGCCACGGTACCACAGGCAAAAACAACAGCGCTATCAGTTGCACCCATGGTACGATCTCTAGAAATACTACCAGAGCGATGAGAGTGTTCTCGACAATATGATTCCTTGTCGGTTTGGTTGGCAATCCCCTGCGTGTTACTCCGCTCCACGTTCCACGCAATAACTTAGCTCCAATTGATTGCACTGGTAGTGATTTCCACTTTCGCGGGAATGCAAACGCATCACGCTTATCCCGTGAGAAACGCAGCCACTCGAGCGTCTTGCCAGTCACGAAGATGCTGATACCGAGCACAACGAGCATCAATCCGCATGTCACAGGCAACTCCCAATACAGCAACTCCTCTCTAAAGCTGCACTGCGATCCCGAGTACATATCATCGCATCGGCAATACTCATATGCCGCTCCATCCGCAGTTTCCACGACGCAATCGCCATGCAGACACGCTGCATCATTGGCTCCACACATTGCGTCGTTTCAAGATCCGTATCTACACCACACGCACATAATATTCGGTAGCGATAGTCATTCGGTGACATTACCGCGATCTCATCCATCACATTCTTCGTCACCAAAAGACGTCAGAATCGGACTTTAACGAATTCCTACCACCCAACGTACCCATTCTTGCATACATAATTCAAGATCTGTGGCAATGGTGCTCACGAGATCCGCTGCTGCTTCCTTAGCTCAAGCGCCCATGCAACCAGAACCTGAGACCAAGCCACAGACGTATCGCTACGTGACGGAGGATGGCGTGAAGCACATTTTGGCCTATCGCTACAGCGGCAGTGACGCGTCGTTGTTGTACAATCACGTGATCTCCCCAACTGCGCAGTGGCTCGTGGACCACGTTCTGTCGCCTCAACTAGCGCCCAACGCCATCACCATCGGGGCGCTGTCTCTAGTGATCCTCTCACATGTGATCATGCTCTGGTGAGCTGAAAGATAAGATCATAGAGCATACAAGAGCACTAATTTCGTGTTGATTGGGGTAGGTACTCGCCGAATATGGTGGAGGAGGCACCTCGTTGGGTCTACGCCAATGCTGGCGTTTCACTACTGTTTTACCAGATTTTGGACGTGGCAGACGGCAAACAAGCGCGCAAAACTGGCAACTCGTCGCCACTGGGGTTGCTGTTTGATCACGGTTGTGACGCACTCAATGTGGTGGTCAGTGCCTGTACTTTCGCGTCGACTATTATGCTCGGACCAACGTATTGGGTGAGTTGGGATGTTTGGTTGAAGTAATATGGGACTGATTTCCGTGTGCTTTTGCTAGTCGCTGCTGATTTTCCTTGCACCTGCTATGGTGTTCTTCATGGCGACGTGGGAGGAGTACTACACTGGAACACTGGCACTACCGATTATCAATGGACCGAACGAAGGATTGTTCATTATGTACTCGATCTACATTGGTACAGCTATCGTCGGACCCAGTGTGTGGACACAACCAAACTTCCTGTTCCCTCAGCTCAACAATAATCATGTGTTCGTTTTGATTACGATCACAAGTGGACTTGGACAGTGTCTTTTTAGTGGTGAGTGCTGGTGCTTGGAAATTAGATGAAAGGTGCGATATTGATGGTGTTTCTGTCTTTTACAGCGATTGTTGCTATCCGTTCCATGGAGAGCAAGGCAAAGGATGGCGCCGCGGCTCTGTTTGGCATTACCCCCTTCATCGCACTCGTGTGCCTGTCTGCGCTCTGGGTGCTTTGGTCACCGTCAGATGTGTTTACGGACCACCCACGTCTCCTCATCTGGACTGTCGGGTTCGTATTCACAAAGGTATAGTAACATTTTGGAGTGTTTTTGCTAGAAAACTTCATGCTAACATAAGTCATGGCATCTTCATTGCAGATGGTAATGCACATGATGCTCTCGCACATGTGCGAAGAGCCGTACTGGTTACTACGCAAAACATTCCTGATCCAGCTTGTGGTATCTTTCCTGCTCGTGGCTGGTATCGTGCCTTTGGTACGTTTATTGCTCCCTTATTAGCTTTGTCGGTGCCTTGAGCGACTCACTAATCAAGTACATTTTGTAATCCTCAGGGCCACGAAAGCTCCGTGGTAGAGCTCTTCTTTGTGATCTCACTAGCAGCTTACGCGCATATGATTTACTTTCTCTCTACAGAGCTCGCCACAATCCTCGGTATTCACATCTTCAAGGTGAAGCAGGGATAGAACTCTTTTGCTAGCAGTTTTAGGCTCAGTTCCTCATGGTAGTATTGCGCTGTGTTAATTGGGACAATACAGTAGCACTTTCGATGGCAATGAATGTGCATGGCATCAGAAGACAGGGTCGGCTAGTTTAAAAGATGAACGTAGAATTGGATAAAGCACTATACGAGCGGGTGACACTGTTCCAACACCCCGCAATCTCCGCCATTCATGATGAGGAAGCCGAGTGTTACGGAAATGACCCCGAGCAGCACTGTAATGAAGAAAAGCAATGTGTTCCGTTGCGACTTGCGACCCTATCAACAACATACATAGTAAAATCAGTTGCCGAAGCGCGAAAGTGTAGGCTACACTGTGTAGCAGTCAAACGTACCACGAGTCTGGGTTGCGTCATGGGTGTCTGCAGTTGGTTGATTCGTTTATCCAGCAGCTGATAGCGCTGCACCATATTCTTAACCGCTTCCTCCAGTTCCTGCTGGAATTTTTTAACCGAGTCCGCCATCAGCTCAGTGCGCTCATCTCGCATTTTTCCACTAGCCACGACGCTGATAACATCAGCTTTAATCTGGGATATTTCAATAGCCCGATCCTGTTCCTGCAGTTCAGCATCATACTTGCGTCGTTTACTATCAGCCTCAAGCTCACTCAACTGCTCTCGTTGAACTCGCAGTTCATCCAGCATATCCTCGTGTAAATTAACAACATCATCATTATTGTGCGACACCCCCGACTGCAGTAGCTTGCCTTGTACGATCTGTGAGAGTTGATGATTCAAGTTCTCCAGTGACGGGAAAATGCCACTCGCCTGTTTATCAAACTCTGCTTGGTTCCTCAGCAATTCATCTTTCTGTTGCACAAGTTGGGCAATAGTCTCCTCCATCTGCCGCACATATGTGTGTAGATCCTGATGTCTCTCTCCACCAAACTCTGCACGATCCTGTTCAAAAGTTCCTCCAACATCAAGGTGTCTACTACCAGACTTTGGTGCAGCTTCATCTTCGTCATCGTCCGTGACATTGTCGAAATTCAATGCCTGTTGCACATAGTCCGTGGAAAAGTCTCTCAGATCTTTAGCTGTGGTTCGACGTGGCGTCGTATTGACTCGAACTCTTCCCACAGGGCTCATCCTCGCTCTACCTGAGCGTGGAGCCGCATCTTTCTCAGTCGTAGGCCATTTGAGCTGCTCGTCCGAGAGCTCCGCCAGTCTCATACGGTCCGAGCGTCCATCTTCAGTGCGTGACAACTGCATGAGTCGCTCACCCGATGCACTGCGAAGCGGCTGAGGTGTGTGGTAGCCCACGTCCATTGGTGCTGAGCGCTTGGCGTCCAGTTGAGCATTGGAGCCGCCCAAGCGACTTCGAGTGCGTGAGGCGGGGCCGTCGCTCTCCCGGAACAGACGCTCGCGCTCGTCCTTGGCCATGATCTTGTGCAGCTCTGAGAGCTCCGAACGCGCCTTGGAGATGCGCTCGTTCAGACGTGCGTCGTCTTCTTTGGAGCCCAAGCCGGCGTCGCTCGTCAAGGGTGCAGGCATGTTGGTGCTGTGAAACAAAATCACGTAATGGGAAGTTTCCTTTTTGAAATTTACCCTAATTCAGCAACTTGACTTGGTGTTTGGTAGAAATTGGTACGAGGTTGCTGGATGAAGGTAGAAATTTATGGGTTTTGGACAAGTTCAACATAGTAGACACACTTGAGCTAATGAGCATGTAGATTGCTACATATTCAGCGACAATACGGGCCGTATTTACTCCTCGAATGTGTCTGGCATCGGTTCATCTGCGGATGCTGTAGCAGAGACTTGACCAGAAGCTCCTTCTGCTGCGGCTGCCGTTACGATGGACAGTGACCGTGTCGAAGGTGGAGCGGCCATCTTCTCCTCTAGTGTTTGCGGTGTTGACGGCTGTACATGTATCAAAATCGATGTGTTTAGTCAAGCAATATTGGATATGAGAGAACTGGGTTGACACTTACCGACGCTACGTCGAGCTGCGCGAAGAGTTCCTGCCGCAAATTGTCGTGAGCGGGGTTATGCTTGGTGAAGCGGATCGTAGAACCCTGTTCATTGTTGTACACGTTCGTGAGCGACTCGTCCACACACTCCTCCACCTTATTCACATAGTTTTCAGGATCATGTCGGAACCTAGTGAGTCAAAAACCACAAAACGACATCAGTATTCAATCATCCACATATTCAACTGTCTTGCAACATACATGTTCAACGCGCTGTCGTTCGCAACCATGTCCAACTCCGGGAAGTCCTTCATGTAGAAGATGCCCTTGAGGTAGGTAAGCACAGCCACCATATAGTGTAGCTCTGGGTCCCATTCCGGGAATTTAGGCTTGAGATCTAGCTCCTTCGAGTCCTCGTACACATATGGATGAAAGATACTGGTGTTGAACACGATACGGGGATACGTGCCTGGTCCATTGTAGCTACAACCAGCCCGTCAATTCCTCAACCAATAACCCACAACAACCTCTCTACAAACCTCTCCGGTAAAAAGATGGTAAACTTGAAAATTCCATTGCGATAGAGTCCTGCGTGGATGAAAATGGCGCCGTACCAAACACGCGAATGGTCAAAGCTCGGCAGTACATAGATACCACTGGGCACATGCTGCCTCAAGTGCTTGTACTCGATCATGAGGCCATAGTCCTTCATCGTCTGCGACCGGTACTTCTGCAGGGATGACATGGGGCCGTCACTAGCGTCTTGCTCACTTGGAGTTTGGCCATCATCCGACGGCGACGTCACTGGCGGCTGAGAGCTGCCAAAGCAATACAGAAAATCAATACAAAAGTCACAACACTATTCTACACTATATGGTGATGGGATTTGTCGCTACTAGAAGCTACGTAGAGCTACAGACGTACGCATCCGAGGAGGTCTTGAGTCTCCGTAGCATCGTGATTCTTCCCAAATTCAAATGCTATTATCGTACTTAGACGGATACGACACTCAAACGTACTTAGCAGAATCAATTGTAATTCACACTTACAGTAGTCTAGATAAAAAAAATATTGTTCAAAACTGTATCATGACGGGCATCGAACGCTATGGGTCGTCGGTGCACACAGTGGAGGGCAATGTGGCTGGATCGAGGGCTGCTATGTTGACGAAGCAGCGAGAGAAGCAGAAGGAAGAGTACGAGGCCAAGAGGAAGGACATTGAAAAGACCAATCGCCGTGGAACGCGCATTGACGCCAACTTCCAGTCGCATGAGGACGACGACGAGAGCGAATTCAAAGTAAATTGGCTGGTTGTACTGCTTAATGCAATTATTTTAATAGAGATAATGTCATTACTTGTACAGCGCCAAACGGTGGGGTTGGTGACGGCTGAGGAGTTCCGGAAGAAGCGTGAGGACATTCAGAATCGCAAGAGTGCTCCAGTTGACGTGCCGTATGAATGTAGCAGTGATTTCTTGTATTATTTAATTATTGAGAAGTTAAAGCTTCTTGCTGGAATTGCTGACAGGTCGGAAGAACAAGAGAAGGAGCCCAAGAAAAAGAAGAAACGAAAAACTAAGAAGATGGGACCTCTGTCGTTTGATATGGACGGAGATGATGATGAAAGTGTGAAGCCCAAACGGGTGAAGAAGAATATGAAGAACCCGAATGTGGAGACGGATTTCTTGCCGGATAAGGAACGGGAGAAGGAGGAAGCACGTGAACGCCAACGGCTTCGTGCAGAGTGGGAAGCAGAGCAAGAACGTATCAAAAGTACGTAGCACTTGAGCAATGCAGTTTTGGAGTAGTTGCTAATCGTCTTGGCGACAGATGAGGATGTTGCAGTGACCTACAGTTATTGGGATGGTTCTGGTCACCGTCGCGAGATCACCGTGCGTGTAGTTTTAGAAAACTTTTGGAAATCTCCGCTAAAAGGAGTATTGGTTTGGTTCTTGGTAGGTTCCGAAGAAGACTACGATTGGCAAGTACCTGGAGCTTGTCAAGCAGCAGCTGGTGTCAGAATTTGCTGAGTTGCGTGGTGTTGGTGCTGAAAATTTGATCTACGTCAAGGAGGACCTCATTATTCCTCATGTAAGCTTTATGGTGCCGAATAGCCTGACAAGTCACTAACACTGTGCATCGTTTTCAGCATTACTCTTTTTACGATTTGATTGTGACTAAAGCACGCGGTAAAAGTGGACCTCTCTTTCACTTCGACGTGCACGACGATGTTCGTCTCGTACAAGACCGCCGTGTCGAAAAAGATGAGGTAAGCACGACAATTCTGATGAGGAACTAAAATGCGACGTTGTCTAACTTGTGGCTCATTGTTAGTCACACCCAGGTAAAGTTGTCGATCGTCACTGGTATGAAAAGAACAAGCACATTTTCCCCGCCAGTCGATGGGAGGTGGTAAGTAGACTTGCTACGCTTGCAAGAGCACACAGGAAGCTGACAACACAATATCGGTTTGCGTGTGCAGTATGATCCTAACATTATCCGCGAGAAGTACACAATCCATGGAGACTAGACTCGAACAATGCACTCACGGTAGTGCACGCTATGATCAACTTGAAAAATGCAAAAGATCCCTTTGGTTAAAACCCGAATTCATATTTGAAAACCCGAAAAGCGTATTCAAACTGGCAACGGAAAGCAATAAAAGATGATACAATCATTGTCGACAGCATGCAAACTGTTGAACGCGTAGCCCATGCAACCCTTCGCACTAGAATTGCAAGTAGCCTTCAAGACTGGTTTGGTGTGTCTATTCATCCTCATCGGACTGAATGAACTTGGAGTAAGATGTGTTCTGGCATTCGCCGTTGGCATCAAAGACAGCCTTGTAGAATGATCCATCGGCTCCAACGACTGAATACATAAAATAACACTGGGTCAGCTACTACGGTTTCGATAACCATTTGTTGTAATGGCACGTACCAACGATGGTGTTCTTCTCAGTACCGAACGCACAGATCGTCCGAGTCTCCGGTACTCGGAACTGCGCGAAGCTCCATTCTGAACTGAAGTATTTGGGAAGCAAACCCCGCATGAAGGACAAGCTAAACGGATAAATCGCCGACATTAGTTCTCCACCCACATGAGTTTCAATCTTGACAGTAATACCTGGACTTTGAGTTCTCAGTCCCGTCATCTTCTCCGCTGCGAGGAGCATTTCCAGCAGAGTAGTGCGTCGGAATACTTTGGGACGGAACATTTGCCATCGTAGTTGGATCGGACGAAAAACTGTGGCCAGAACCTTCAGCTGTGAGTGAAAATACGTGCACCGTGCCCTTGTCACTCGAACACGCAAGCAATGGCGCGGTCGGGCTGAAACAAATACTGTAAATCTCGGCACGATCCGCTCCACGACTGCCAATCAAGCGCACAAGGCCACAACACAATAAGATTAGTCGTGTATGCAAGCAAACACGTCGTTTGACTAATTGCACCACTTACCGCAGTTCTTGCGTAATCTGACCACTTTGAGTGTCAAAGATACGGATGAGCGTTCCCTTGTCCGATGCTGTTGCCAGACGCGTGCCATCAAGGTTTAAGCAAATCTGTAAATGCAACCATTAGCTCCTACAACGTTCGGCCTACAACAAGGATCTTGAGTAAGAAATCCACCTGTGACAGCTCAGCTTCGTGGGCCGTGATCAACGTAGTCTTGCGCAGATCGTATAGTTCAATGCGGACAGTTCCGCGCGTCACACCTGGGCAAGCGAGCACCGTATTGGACGGGTTTGGGCACAGTGCACACAACCCCTTGGGATTTGCAATGGTTTCGATGTGATCCACCAGCTTCAAGTCCGCTGTAGAAAGGAGAATGTCAGCTAAACCATACTATACACTCGATCCATTGTCAACACTCCATACAGAAATTGTAGACGTAAATCTTGTTCTGCAGCACGACGACCACACTGCCACAAAAGTCTCATTAGTCAAAGATTGTCACACATCTCATCTTCATCCCAGTAGATCGTACCGATCACGACGTAGCTTGACAGCCTTCACTTCACTACGGAAGCTCAGTTCTCCAATATTGCGGCTCTGGTGGTCGTCCCAGATCATCACCTACAAAGTAGCAGCATTGAGTCACCACCGCCTTCTTCCATAGCAACGTCCAGCACCTTATTAGGAGGGTATCTTGGATTGCGTCCGCCACCGACAATAGCCAGGATGTTGCAGCGGAAGAGCATCTCCACGATGCCAATGCCGCCATTGGAGAAGTCTGGACACGCATCAGGATGAGAACTGAGGCTATTTCTCTGCTACAAGACGCGCACCTCGGTGGAATGTCTCCTTGAATGGGTCGCAGTTAAAGATCTTGAAGCCTGAGTCCGTACCGCAGGCGAAGCAGCCTACAAGAGAGAGAGAGTAGAGTCAGAAGAGAGACGTTGGGACGTTCTCTAGGACCAGAGAGGGAGGAGACGAGAACACACCGCTGTCTTGGTTGAATCCTACGAAGAGGAGCTCGTTCTGCTGTTCACGACTGAGGTTCATGGCCGACATGGTGCTGAGGGGGCGAGGAAGACTTGGACTGATCGCGTCTGCTCCTGCGTCGTCTTGGTAGATTTCTGAGCCGAATTTCTCTCTCGCAAGGAAGCAGAAGGAGCGATGCGATTGGTTTAAATTGAGCTTGGAGGGGACTTGAAGTGCAACTTATTGCTATTGGTCAATAAAGGTTGACGTACTTAGTACGGATAATTAATATTTAAAAAATCGTTTAAGTACGATAGTTATTATCAGATTGGCTACAGTTTTCAGCCAATCAGAGAAGATAGAAATACCGGTATTACTGGAGTATCGGTAGAACCGTTCTACTTTTTGAGTCTATACTACTTAATAAGTACTGCAAAGTACTACGCTTCACTAGACAATGCTCTACGCTCTAATGAATCCTATGCCGACTGAAACTCAAGGAAAGATTTGCAACGTCTATTAGACGTTTCGCTTGCATGAAGCTGTTAACGCTACTACTACTGGACATCAAGAACAAGTTGTTTAGGGCATCGAGTCCTCTGGACGCTTGATGATCACTGTCTTGTGCTCCAGGTAGTTGCGAAGACCAAGCTCGCCGTTCTCACGGCCGATGCCAGAGTCCTTGAAACCACCGAACGGAGTGTTCGAGTCGAACACGTCGTAGCAGTTCACGTACACCGTACCTGTGCGGATGCCGTTGGAAATCTTGATGGCGTTGTCGATGTTGCTCGTCACGACGCCAGCACCCAGACCGTAGACGGAGTCGTTGGCACGCGCAATGACTTCGTCGATGGTCTTGAACTTCAAAATGGACATGACAGGCCGAAGATCTCTTCGCGAGCAATGGTCATGTCGTCTTCAACATCAGCGAACACGGTAGGCTCGATGAACCAGCCCTTGTTGCCGTGACGCTTACCACCAGCAAGCAACTTCGCACCTTCCTTCTTACCCTCCTCGATGTAGCCCAGGATCTTCTCGAATTGCGTCTCATCAATCTGTGAGCCCTGGTCCGTCTTGGCATCGAACGGGTCACCTACCACACGAGCATTGGCAGCTTCCACCGTGCGGCGCACGAATTCATCGTAGATGCCCTCCTGCACATACACTCTCGTGCCGGCAATGCAGCACTGACCCTGGTTCATGAACAGACCAAGCTGTGACTGCTGAATGGCGAGGTCGATGTCAGCATCATCGAGGATAATGTTGGCAGACTTACCACCAAGCTCAAGGGTGATACGCTTGAGGTTGCTCACGTGCGAAGTGCGCATGATCTGGTAGCCAACCTCAGTAGAACCCGTGAACGCAACCTTGTCGACATTCGGGTGCTGGGCAAGGTGACGACCAGCTTCGGCACCAACACCTGGCACAATGTTCACCACACCCTTGGGGAAACCAGCCTCCACAATCAGCTCACCGACACGCAGAGCGGACAGCGGCGTCTGCTCAGCAGGCTTCAGCACAATGGTGTTACCCGCAGCAAGAGCAGGACCCAACTTCCACGCCATCATCAGCAGCGGGAAGTTCCACGGGATGATCTGAGCGCATACACCAACAGGTTCCGCTTTGGTGTAGCAAAGGTAAGATCCCGACACGGGGATGACAGAGCCATGGATCTTGTCAGGCCAGCCTGCGTAGTAGCGGAGTGTCTTGATCACAAGACCGAGGTCCGCAGCCTTGGCAACCGAGCACGGTTTGCCGTTGTCAAGAGCCTCGAGAGCAGCGAGTTCGTCGATGTTTTCCTCGATGAGCTCAGCAAGTCGGTAGATAAGTTTGCCACGGTCTTCAGCAGACATGGTACGCCACGGACCCTCGAAAGCATCACGAGCAGCAGCCACAGCGGCGTCAATGTCGGCAGTGCCACCTTCAGCAACGTCGGCGATCTTCTCCTCTGTGGCAGGGTTGAACGTCTCGAAAGTCCTGCCCTTGACTGACGGCACGAATTCACCGTTGATGAGTAGATTGGTCTGCTTGACTGGGACCTGCGCCGAGAAGTGACGCGAGAGCAGCAGTGGTGAGGCCTTGGCGGCGGTCGCAGCGGACTTGACAGCGAAGGCGCTGGCCTGGACGCGAGGAACTTGACGCAGAATTTGGCGCTGCATGGCTCGAGAGGTTAGAGTCTTGGTTTGCTGGTTCGCTCGGATTGAGGCAAATTGCAGAATGAGCAAAAGTGGATATCGTCCTCGAGGCTGCGCTCAAGAACGCTTTCCTAACCCATGTTGAAGAGCGGTCAATGAGGTCAAGTACTTGTAGTAGTACCTCGTACCGAAAGTATCATGCCAAATGTGTTGATACCGTTTCCAGCCGGAATCATCCCAGTAAACGCAAGGAGCGTTGAACCTCGACTGGAGAATAAACGAGTCGGCCGAGGGAAGGCCAAATCGCTACTGAAGGCATGCACGACGCCGATGCCATGTGGCCAATCCCATGCCATTTCGGCTCGCACGCCGAGGTGGGGCACTGCTGCGGTCGCCATTGATCAGGTGAGGTCACTGACCAAATGCTGTCGCGTTGAAACTCAGTTCGTGTCGTTGTGAAAACCACAGTGTCGATACTTTTTTCTTGCATGTATTGAAGATGACAAGTAAGGGAAGTTTGCCGGTGGTGTTCCTGATGACCTCTGTTAAACCTGTGCTCAACAGCTGACCCTACAGCTTTCACAAGCTGTGTGGACAACTAACTAACTTACCCCAACCAGTCCAACATAATTACATATGATCGCGACTTGCGTATCGATGGATGAACTGCGGACGGGAGAGTACAGCTGTAATTGTCATGTTGAAGATTACTCCATCTCGTTGATCACTACAACTCGGAGCAATTTCAAAACCCGATGCATTCAGGAGCTGCAGACGAAACAGATGAATCTACGAGTTGCCATTCATGTGTTGCACCTTGGAAAGTTGTTAATTGGTCTTCAAAATCGTGTTTATTATGTCTTGTATGCACGAAGATCAGGGAAACATGAGGAAATTACTACCTACAATAAACGACTAACTTAAGGCATCGAGTCCTCTGGACGCTTGATGATCACTGTCTTGTGCTCCAGGTAGTTGCGAAGACCAAGCTCGCCGTTCTCACGGCCGATGCCAGAGTCCTTGAAACCACCGAACGGAGTGTTCGAGTCGAACACGTCGTAGCAGTTCACGTACACTGTACCTGTGCGGATGCCGTTGGAAATCTTGATGGCGTTGTCGATGTTGCTCGTCACGACACCACCTCCAAGACCGTATTCGGAGTCGTTGGCACGCTTAATGACCTCGTCGATGGTCTTGAACTTCAAAATGGACATGACAGGACCAAAGATCTCTTCGCGAGCAATGGTCATGTCGTCTTCAACATCAGCGAACACGGTAGGCTCGATGAACCAGCCCTTGTCACCCTTGCGGTGACCACCGGCTACAAGTCGAGCACCCTCCTCCTTGCCCTTCTCCACATAGCTCAGGATCTTCTTGAACTGCGCCTCGTCGATCTGTGAACCCTGGTCTGTCTCGGCATCGAACGGGTCACCAACAATGCGAGCGTTGGCAGCCTCAGCGGAGCGCTTGACAAACTCATCGTAGATGCCCTCCTGCACGAACACTCTCGTGCCTGAAATGCAGCACTGACCCTGGTTCATGAACAGACCCAGTTGCGACTGCTTGATGGCGAGATCGATGTCGGCGTCATCCAGAATAATGTTGGCAGATTGCCCCCTAGTTCAAGAGTGATACGCTTGAGGTTGCTCACGTGTGAGGTACGCATGATCTGGTACCCGACTTCCGTCGATCCGGTAAATGCGACCTTGTCCACGTTGGGGTGCTGAGCAAGGTGACGGCCAGCACTGGCACCCACACCGGGAACGATATTCACCACACCCTTGGGGAAACCAGCCTCTACAATCAGTTCACCAACGCGAAGAGCGGAGAGAGCAGTTTGCTCGGCAGGCTTCAGCACAATGGTGTTACCCGCAGCAAGAGCAGGACCCAACTTCCACGCCATCATCAGTAGCGGGAAGTTCCACGGGATGATCTGAGCGCACACGCCGACGGGTTCCGCTTTGGTGTAGCAAAGGTAAGGTCCCGATACGGGGATGACGGAGCCGTGGATCTTGTCAGGCCATCCTGCGTAGTAGCGGAGCGTCTTCAGCACCAGCTTGAGGTCGCTCTCCTTCGCGACGTGGAACGGCTTGCCATTGTCAAGAGCCTCGAGAGCAGCGATCTCGTCAATGTTCTCTTCAATGAGATCTGCGAGCTTGTAGATAAGTTTGCCACGATCTTCGGCAGACATTGTGCGCCACGGACCCTCGAAAGCATCACGAGCAGCAGCTACAGCAGCATCAATGTCGGCGTTGACAGCCTCTGACACATCTGCGATTTTCTCCTCCGTGGCAGGATTGAACGTCTCAAAAGTGCGGCCACTGGACGAAGGCACAAACTCGCCGTTGATGAGCAGGTTAGTCTGCTTGACAGCTACTTTGGACGAGAATTGGCGGGTTAGCGCTAGTGGTGAGGCCTTGGCCACCGTCACGGCAGTTGCACGAGCAAAGGCATTGGCCTGAACGCGTGGCAGGTTACGCAGAATGTGGCGCTGCATTGTATTTGTGTTTCGGGTCGCTTGGAATGAAGTGCCGACGAAAGCGCAAAAAGCGGAGTGAGCTTCAACCATCAGCCAAAGCGTTGACGATAGCAACTTGCCGACACCGGTCTACCACAACTCGCTGCGCGGATTTGGGATGCAGTCCCAGCCGATCTGCTCGCTGAAGACACCGTCATCCGATAGCAAGGTGAACGGCTCGACACGTGCTGTGCGCAATCCCGTGATACACGTACATGATACAAAAGAGCGAGAAACCGCATGAAATGGCCACACATTGTGTAGTCCAGCTGGATGGTCAGTGTGCACTTATGCCTGGGATGGCATGTTTCTAAACACTGGTTAGGCGGCTCAATGTACCAACACTTTCACCGAGAACGTGATTTGCATGTTGAAGCGCGTGCGGGCAGACGTGACCATCAAGCTAAACGCAAGCGAGTGCTTCAGAAAGCTCGAGTTGTCGACGAATAATGAGTGCGAAAAAAGGTGCTCCACATCTTCGCGGACTTCGCAAATGGTAGAGCCCGAACAAATTTCTGCTTCGAAAAGATGAATGAGCTTCATGAACTGCAATACTCGAGCGCAAGAATACATGAATCCAATAGTAGCTGTTGTTATGCAGGCGATACAGAGCTCAGCGTGGGTTCCTCGGATTTACAAGTTTGATCGGCGCAAGTGCTGAGTGTGTCCATTGTGTCGACAGTTCGTTGTCTAGTGGCATCGGATGCCATGAAAATCGACGACGTGGCTACAAATTCCGCTCTTCTTGTTCGTTGACAAGATGCGATTGGTCATTTCTGTTAGCTCAGCAGTGTCAGACCTCAGCAAATCGAGATCCTTGCTGCTGCTTGAACGAAGACGTGCTGCTTGGTGTCGTGCCCGTCCTCCCTCCTGACCGTTTGAAACGCACCAGAACAAACAGCAGTACACGTATCAATTAATTAGTTGTGCTCTCGTCAATGTACATGTACCGCCGGATCTCCGGCTGTGGCGATAAAGCATGACGTAAGGCAAGCCACGCCGCAATCTTTGCGCAGTCAGACGGACGGGGAAGCGGAGCTGAGATGAAAGGGACTTTCAGGACCAGGCTGCAGTTTTCACGCGAAGATCTCGAGTTTGTCGAGGTAGTGTCGCGTTTCCTGTAGATTCGTACTAGTGCGGTAGTTTGGGTTCGGGCCGGCACACGATACAATAGGTCGAGCGAGCAGTACTGAAGATGACTCCTCCGCTTGTTGCAAATCGCATTAATTGTCATTGCCGACTGTGGCACTTTGCATCTCGGATGATTAAGTGTGGGACTTGGAGTAAAGTCTGAAGTTCAATTTCTGAAGCAGCCAGCCGTTACGTCGGGTTCACAAATATGGCTGACAGACGAGGCGTTCTGACGTCGTAAACTGGCAATCTGATCATAAAGTTGCGTCGGATACGAGAATGTGAACATCGAGTTTACATCGTGATTACGTCGTCGGTTGACTGACCGCCGGAAGGAAGCGATCTTTCGTCGGGAAACCAAATTTTGCTGACAGATTTGCGTCGGAAAAACAAATGTGGCCACCGAGTTTACATTGACCTCTACTTCAACTTCCAGCACGCTTCAAGTAGGCATCGTGGGAATCTGCTTGCACGAAGAGACGGCAATCCGGCGCAGGTGCACGATTGTGTACACTTCCTATGAATGCAGGCTGCGCCAACTTGCCGCTGAGAAATGGGTAAGACAGTGCAGGATTGTGCGCAACTAACTGCCGCTGTTGGGAGATGTACTGCCTTGAAGTGTAAGCTGCGTGCTGATCTCCGTAGTTGCTGGTGGCAACTCGCCACCGTCGCGAAAAGGCATTGTTGCAGAGTGGGCAGGCATTACTTTGCACAGTGCTTGTTTGTCATTGAATTCAACACCCGAGTACTATAGTTATTATTATTAATTTATGCAAAGTTTCTGCTGATGGCTGCACTCAGACGTGCGTGCATTTATGATTAAGTTCAACAACGTACTGGAAATCAATAACGCTGAAAAAATCTGGCTGTTTGAAGCAAGGCACGCATCGTGATTCGCGAACCAGATGATCCGGGAACAACCTCTTATCCAGATCGCTCAAGTCATGGACATCACTGACGCCACTGAGGAGTCCTCCTGGAGGACAGTATCACCGACACTAATGATATCCAGATGCTAAGTTCGACGTGCCGTAGTTATCGCCCCCTTAGATGCCAACAAACGAGTTCATGGTGAACTCCTACGAACTGCTTATGGCTTGACTACCATATCATATACATGTACTTCACTTTATGAACCGCAATGACAACCGTAAATCTATCACCATCATTCCCTCAACGGCACCTATCTCCTTGACGGCACCTGCTTTATTTGACCACTTTTTGAAATTCCTTGTTGAAACTACATGATATTCACGTCCACTTACCACGTCTGTGCTACTTTCCGAGTCAACAACGGGTAGTATCTAGCAATGAGGTCAGGTTGGTCGGTGAGCACATGAAAAGAAAATCATCCTCGAGATTGATCAGTTGGTGCAGGCATGCGTAATGTGGTAATCCGAAGCATTCAGCAAAAGCTATTCAAAATGGTACACCGAACTGGTAGAATTCCAGGCTTCATACTTCCCCACAAAAACTAGTAATTTTTATCATTGTACGAAATCAATAGAAGAGGAGATAATCAGTAATCGAGTCTTCTTTACAAGTTTGTTGTTGAAGAGAACGGTTCCTGCACGTAATTTCCAAACTCCAGTTTCAAGCAGTGGTAAGCTACTATGGGTAGTTTACAATTTCCATCAAACCTCGTTTAACGGTAGAGCCTAATAACGAGTCGTTATTAGGCTCTACCCTGAAATATATCTTTCGACTGAGATTCCACACAAACTACTGTTGTCGTCAGTAACACAAAATGGCTGGATACCTTGTTTGTCGCGAATAACTATAGTACAGTATAACAAACTGCAGTTCTTGAATGCAATGACAAACGAGCACTGTGCAAAATAATGCCTGCCCACTCTGCAACAATGCCTTTTCGCGACGGTGGCGAGTTGCCACCAGCAACTACGGAGATCAGCACGCAGCTTACACTTCAAGGCAGTACATCTCCCAACAGCGGCAGTTAGTTGCGCACAATCCTGCACTGTCTTACCCATTTCTCAGCGGCAAGTTGGCGCAGCCTGCATTCATAGGAAGTGTACACAATCGTGCACCTGCGCCGGATTGCCGTCTCTTCGTGCAAGCAGATTCCCACGATGCCTACTTGAAGCGTGCTGGAAGTTGAAGTAGAGGTCAATGTAAACTCGGTGGCCACATTTGTTTTTCCGACGCAAATCTGTCAGCAAAATTTGGTTTCCCGACGAAAGATCGCTTCCTTCCGGCGGTCAGTCAACCGACGACGTAATCACGATGTAAACTCGATGTTCACATTCTCGTATCCGACGCAACTTTATGATCAGATTGCCAGTTTACGACGTCAGAACGCCTCGTCTGTCAGCCATATTTGTGAACCCGACGTAACGGCTGGCTGCTTCAGAAATTGAACTTCAGACTTTACTCCAAGTCCCACACTTAATCATCCGAGATGCAAAGTGCCACAGTCGGCAATGACAATTAATGCGATTTGCAACAAGCGGAGGAGTCATCTTCAGTACTGCTCGCTCGACCTATTGTATCGTGTGCCGGCCCGAACCCAAACTACCGCACTAGTACGAATCTACAGGAAACGCGACACTACCTCGACAAACTCGAGATCTTCGCGTGAAAACTGCAGCCTGGTCCTGAAAGTCCCTTTCATCTCAGCTCCGCTTCCCCGTCCGTCTGACTGCGCAAAGATTGCGGCGTGGCTTGCCTTACGTCATGCTTTATCGCCACAGCCGGAGATCCGGCGGTACATGTACATTGACGAGAGCACAACTAATTAATTGATACGTGTACTGCTGTTTGTTCTGGTGCGTTTCAAACGGTCAGGAGGGAGGACGGGCACGACACCAAGCAGCACGTCTTCGTTCAAGCAGCAGCAAGGATCTCGATTTGCTGAGGTCTGACACTGCTGAGCTAACAGAAATGACCAATCGCATCTTGTCAACGAACAAGAAGAGCGGAATTTGTAGCCACGTCGTCGATTTTCATGGCATCCGATGCCACTAGACAACGAACTGTCGACACAATGGACACACTCAGCACTTGCGCCGATCAAACTTGTAAATCCGAGGAACCCACGCTGAGCTCTGTATCGCCTGCATAACAACAGCTACTATTGGATTCATGTATTCTTGCGCTCGAGTATTGCAGTTCATGAAGCTCATTCATCTTTTCGAAGCAGAAATTTGTCCGGGCTCTACCATTTGCGAAGTCCGCGAAGATGTGGAGCACCTTTTTTCGCACTCATTATTCGTCGACAACTCGAGCTTTCTGAAGCACTCGCTTGCGTTTAGCTTGATGGTCACGTCTGCCCGCACGCGCTTCAACATGCAAATCACGTTCTCGGTGAAAGTGTTGGTACATTGAGCCGCCTAACCAGTGTTTAGAAACATGCCATCCCAGGCATAAGTGCACACTGACCATCCAGCTGGACTACACAATGTGTGGCCATTTCATGCGGTTTCTCGCTCTTTTGTATCATGTACGTGTATCACGGGATTGCGCACAGCACGTGTCGAGCCCGTTCACCTTGCTATCGGATGACGGTGTCTTCAGCGAGCAGATCGGCTGGGACTGCATCCCAAATCCGCGCAGCGAGTTGTGGTAGACCGGTGTCGGCAAGTTGCTATCGTCAACGCTTTGGCTGATGGTTGAAGCTCACTCCGCTTTTTGCGCTTTCGTCGGCACTTCATTCCAAGCGACCCGAAACACAAATACAATGCAGCGCCACATTCTGCGTAACCTGCCACGCGTTCAGGCCAATGCCTTTGCTCGTGCAACTGCCGTGACGGTGGCCAAGGCCTCACCACTAGCGCTAACCCGCCAATTCTCGTCCAAAGTAGCTGTCAAGCAGACTAACCTGCTCATCAACGGCGAGTTTGTGCCTTCGTCCAGTGGCCGCACTTTTGAGACGTTCAATCCTGCCACGGAGGAGAAAATCGCAGATGTGTCAGAGGCTGTCAACGCCGACATTGATGCTGCTGTAGCTGCTGCTCGTGATGCTTTCGAGGGTCCGTGGCGCACAATGTCTGCCGAAGATCGTGGCAAACTTATCTACAAGCTCGCAGATCTCATTGAAGAGAACATTGACGAGATCGCTGCTCTCGAGGCTCTTGACAATGGCAAGCCGTTCCACGTCGCGAAGGAGAGCGACCTCAAGCTGGTGCTGAAGACGCTCCGCTACTACGCAGGCTGGCCTGACAAGATCCACGGCTCCGTCATCCCCGTATCGGGACCTTACCTTTGCTACACCAAAGCGGAACCCGTCGGCGTGTGCGCTCAGATCATCCCGTGGAACTTCCCGCTACTGATGATGGCGTGGAAGTTGGGTCCTGCTCTTGCTGCGGGTAACACCATTGTGCTGAAGCCTGCCGAGCAAACTGCTCTCTCCGCTCTTCGCGTTGGTGAACTGATTGTAGAGGCTGGTTTCCCCAAGGGTGTGGTGAATATCGTTCCCGGTGTGGGTGCCAGTGCTGGCCGTCACCTTGCTCAGCACCCCAACGTGGACAAGGTCGCATTTACCGGATCGACGGAAGTCGGGTACCAGATCATGCGTACCTCACACGTGAGCAACCTCAAGCGTATCACTCTTGAACTAGGGGGCAAGTCTGCCAACATTATTCTGGATGACGCCGACATCGATCTCGCCATCAAACAGTCGCAACTGGGTCTGTTCATGAACCAGGGTCAGTGCTGCATTTCAGGCACGAGAGTGTTCGTGCAGGAGGGCATCTACGATGAGTTTGTCAAGCGCTCCGCTGAGGCTGCCAACGCTCGCATTGTTGGTGACCCGTTCGATGCCGAGACAGACCAGGGTTCACAGATCGACGAGGCGCAGTTCAAGAAGATCCTGAGCTATGTGGAAAAGGGCAAGGAGGAGGGTGCTCGACTTGTAGCCGGTGGTCACCGCAAGGGTGACAAGGGCTGGTTCATCGAGCCTACCGTGTTCGCTGATGTTGAAGACGACATGACCATTGCTCGCGAAGAGATCTTCGGTCCTGTCATGTCCATTTTGAAGTTCAAGACCATCGACGAGGTCATTAAGCGTGCCAACGACTCCGAATACGGTCTTGGAGGTGGTGTCGTGACGAGCAACATCGACAACGCCATCAAGATTTCCAATGGCATCCGCACAGGTACGGTGTACGTGAACTGCTACGACGTGTTCGACTCGAACACTCCGTTCGGTGGTTTCAAGGACTCTGGCATCGGCCGTGAGAACGGCGAGCTTGGTCTTCGCAACTACCTGGAGCACAAGACAGTGATCATCAAGCGTCCGGAGGACTCGATGCCTTAAGTTAGTCAATTGATAGTATTCTAGTAACTCACGGTGTGTAGGAACCAAATAATACCCCGATTTGTGAAGATCTCGTTTGATTGAGCCAGGTATTGTAGGGTGCTTTCGAGCTGGAACAAAGCAGTCCTAATTTCACGTATAATCACTTGTCATGTTTTATTTTTTCATGGTCTACAAGTACTATCTGGACTAGATTCTAGTGACGTATCCAATGTTGTTTACTGGTCCTTCAACTTACGTGTTGGGCGTTTACAGCTGTCCCCAACTAGCATTTGGCGACTGCTTTCATCCGAAGACACGCAAGAACACACGATCTCCGAGATTTGTTATTATGTAGGAATCGAACCTACTCACTGATGGTATATACCAAGCAAGCCAGATGGACGAAGACCGCACAGTGTTTAACAGAGAGGGGTAAATATCAAGGAACGCAAGGCAAACCTGACCTGTTGAGGCCGTTGAAGCCATGCTCTTATAATAGTGACCACCGGTACAACCTCCAAGCAGAAAAACGCAAAGTATCCTTAGGACGAAGGGTAGAAAATGAGCTTTTGAGCTTTTGCAATGCGCGACGCGAGTGCAGTTTGTTGGTCAGAACCGCCAGGCGCCCGGCTTTGAGTCCAAAGTGGCACGTGACCAGCTCGTGCTCTGAGAGTGACTCTCCTGCAGCTTAGGACTAACCAAAGTCTCTTTTATTTGCGTTGAAGTTCAAGCGCCGTTTCATCTTGCGTTTTTCCTGATGAGACCAAGCCTTCAACTAAAACAACCTATACACTCTCATACTTAATTTCGCCTGTCCACAGATCTTTACAAATAGCGTATTCATTACGCTTCTAAATATAATATACCTGCCCAAATTTGTCACAGCAAACCCACCGGGATCGGCTGACGTGTTCGGATGGATCATGATGCTGGTGCTTTACCAGGTCTCGATCTCAAGCTTTCAACGCCTTCCAGCTTCTCATTCTGCAATTTGCATTGACCCAAGCAAACCAGCAAACTAAGACTATAACCTCTCGAGCCATGCAGCGCCAAATTCTGCGTCAAGTTCCTCGCGTCCAGGCCAGCGCCTTCGCTGTCAAGTCCGCTGCGACCGCCGCCAAGGCCTCACCACTGCTGCTCTCGCGTCACTTCTCGGCGCAGGTCCCAGTCAAGCAGACCAATCTACTCATTAACGGTGAATTCGTGCCGTCAGTCAAGGGCAGGACTTTCGAGACGTTCAACCCTGCCACAGAGGAGAAGATCGCCGACGTCGCTGAAGGTGGCACTGCCGACATTGACGCCGCTGTGGCTGCTGCTCGTGATGCTTTCGAGGGTCCGTGGCGTACCATGTCTGCTGAAGACCGTGGCAAACTTATCTACCGACTTGCTGAGCTCATCGAGGAAAACATCGACGAACTCGCTGCTCTCGAGGCTCTTGACAACGGCAAACCGTGCTCGGTTGCCAAGGCTGCGGACCTCGGTCTTGTGATCAAGACACTCCGCTACTACGCAGGCTGGCCTGACAAGATCCATGGCTCTGTCATCCCCGTATCGGGATCTTACCTTTGCTACACTAAGGCGGAACCTGTTGGTGTATGCGCCCAGATCATCCCGTGGAACTTCCCGCTGCTGATGATGGCGTGGAAGTTGGGTCCTGCTCTTGCTGCGGGTAACACCATTGTGCTGAAGCCTGCTGAGCAGACGCCGCTGTCCGCTCTGCGTGTCGGTGAGCTGATTGTGGAGGCTGGTTTCCCCAAGGGTGTGGTGAACATTGTGCCAGGTGTTGGTGCCAAGGCTGGTCGTCACCTTGCCCAGCACCCGGATGTCGACAAGGTCGCGTTCACGGGTTCTACTGAGGTTGGCTACCAGATCATGCGCACTTCGCACGTGAGCAACCTCAAGCGTATCACCCTTGAGCTTGGTGGTAAGTCGGCCAACATTATCCTCGATGATGCTGACATCGACCTCGCCATTCAGCAATCACAGCTTGGTCTGTTCATGAACCAAGGTCAGTGCTGCATTGCCGGCACGAGAGTGTATGTGCAGGAGGGCATCTACGATGAATTCGTGCGCCGCACGGTGGAAGCTGCCAATGCTCGTGTGGTAGGTGACCCGTTCGATGCCAAGACGGACCAGGGCTCACAGATTGATGAGACGCAATTCGAGAAGATCCTGGGCTACATCGAGGAGGGTAAGAAGGAAGGTGCGAAGTTGCTTGCTGGTGGTAAGCGTCACGGCAACAAGGGCTGGTTCATCGAGCCTACCGTGTTCGCTGATGTTGAAGACGACATGACCATTGCTCGCGAAGAGATCTTCGGTCCTGTCATGTCCATTTTGAAGTTCAAGACCATCGACGAGGTCATTAAGCGTGCCAACGACTCCGTCTACGGTCTGGGTGCTGGTGTCGTGACGAGCAACATCGACAACGCCATCAAGATTTCCAATGGTATCCGCACAGGTACGGTGTACGTGAACTGCTACGACGTGTTCGACTCGAACACTCCGTTCGGTGGTTTCAAGGACTCTGGCATCGGCCGTGAGAACGGCGAGCTTGGTCTTCGCAACTACCTGGAGCACAAGACAGTGATCATCAAGCGTCCGGAGGACTCGATGCCTTAAGCAAGTCTCATGTACCACTAATACTTTGCTACTGCGTTTTGGCGTGACTAGGACATTGAGCTGAAGGAATTCATAAATACAGCGTTGCGTTTAGTTGAGTAAAATTTTTGACTGAAATGCTTTGAACGGTTGAGTTATCGTGGATGACTCACCCGTGGTGAGTCAACAACAACAAACTTCAACACAGTGTGAACATTGGTGTCCTCACAGAGGATATGTTGTGATTCACATGCAAAGTCTAAAGAGAAATTGGATATTCAGTTACGCACCCTGCTCATGGGTCCCTTGCTCTAGCTGTTTGTTGTATACCTACGTCTTGTCATCTGACGAAGGCTTACTTTTTGCCTCGCCTCTTGCCAACATTCCCGCCGTAACGCGTTACAGCCTCGCGTTTGTTGCGCTTGGCCATAAGTTTCGGGTCCAGCGGAATGTATGCATAAGGCTCGAGCTTGCCCTTCTTCTTAATGTCGCCTCCGGCCTTCTTGGCACGATATTCGCGACCATTGCTTCCGTCATCGTCGCCACCGCGTTTGCGCTTGGATCGGCCGTTCTTGTCGTTTTTACCGTTGTTGTTGAGCCCCATGCGCTGTAATTGTGAGGCAACATCCTGCTTGATCTTGTCCTCATCATCACTGTCGCTACCACCCTCCATGTCGTCGTCCTCGCCACCAGGGATAATCATGCGACCATCCTTAGTCATTTGGAACTCGTCATCGCTATCATCATCATCTTTTCCACCCTTCTGTGCCGAAAAAATGTTTTTCACTGCAGCGTTGTCATCCAGGAAATCCATGATGTCGTCCTCATCTTCACGGATAACCTTACCACCCTTGTTCTTCTTGTGCAAGTCCTTCTTACGCTTTAGTACCTGCATAGCAGCAGCCTCGTCATCGTCTCCTTCGTCATCCGAGTCAGCCATGAACTCTTCGAAAGCATCACGATTCTTCTTCGCCGCACGGCGCTCTGCAGCCTCGGCCGCGAGCTCCGACTTTTTCTTGTCCTCGCGCTCTTTGGTCTTCTTGATGTGACGGATCAATGCACGGTCCTCCTCGGGCACCAGCGCAGCTACGTGCTCGTACCCAAACTTACGGCACAGCTTGATAAGGATGATACGGGTCTTGGCACGGAAACGGTTCTTGCTCTCGCCAATCCAGACCAATAGACCATTAATAATATCAGGCAAGAACTGTTCCAGTTGGTCCTTCGGCAAAACAGCAATACCGAGTTTCATGAAGCCGATAACACTTTTGATCACTTCGCGAGCTTTCTCGTGGAGCAGCATCAGCACCGTCTTTAGAAGCGCCGGCATAGCCTGAGCGATAGCAGGGTCTTCTCGGCCGAACTCAAATACCAATCGGCTCAGGCAGATCACAGCAGCGCTACGCATGTGGGGCGTGCGAGCAGCAAGACCACCCAGAACCATTTGGATAAACTCCATGAGTCCGTTCTGTGGGTCACGGGCACGCAGCAGCATGGCCATAGCCACTAACAGTTCAAAAGCAGCTTCACGAGCTTTACCATTGGCCTCCTTCGTACAAAGCATGATTTCACCAACCAGGTTGGGAACCAGTTCCTTCTCTGCCAATCCATCAGTAGCAGGCTGGGCTTGTAGTGCACGGATCAAGTGTGAGAGCACACGCAATCGCATCTTCTTAGCTGGCACAGAACAAGTGAGCAGTGACTCACAGATAGCACGAGTGAGGTCCTGGAGCTGAGATTCCTCCGACAGGAACTTCGGGTGCGAGTCGCAAATGGCCACTAAAGCGGCATATGAACGCTTTTGCATGGAAGCATCAGCGTCATCCAGCAAATACGGCTTAATCACACGATACAGGAGAGCCACGTTAGCATCGTCCACATGAGCCAGGAGGGCCAAAGCAAGAGCCATCTGCGCATGGGAAATCTGTCGAAGTTTGACTGCTCGCTTCGAGTTGCTGCCAGCACCCTCAGTTTCAACACGCTTCGCTTCAGTTGTAGCCTCAAGCAGCTTCTGCATCACCTTCTTAAAAGTAGTACCGATCAATTCAGCCTCAGCAAGCGAAGCAAAACCCTCCAACGTATCCAACAGCACCTGTGCACGCTCAGTGTCCTTTTCTGGGTCTAATTCCTCCACGAACGAAAGCAGCAGAGGAACATAACGTCCCGAATATTTAGCCAAAGCAGCACGGTCACGTGCCAGCTTGGCCTCGTCTAGCTGTTCCTCTTCATTGTCGTCCTCAACTTCTTCCTCAACATCTTCAACCTCAGCATCTTCAGTCTCACGGTGGTAACGGCGCGCAACAGACTTTTGTAATGCACGCGTGCGCTTTACGAGGGCCTGAAGACCCTGGCATACTGCAAGACGCAATTCTGGGTATCGCTTGTCAGCCATTGCGCTAGCAAGGACCTTGGCAATCTTCTTGAAGTGCGTGTCAATATCCACACGCACGAGCGCACACGCTTGGGAAAAGAGTCCAGAGTTGGATAGCGCGGGTTTGAAGCTTCTTCGCTTGCAGTGGGGTGACATTCGATTCACGAGCGCCAGCTTCGCAAGCACGAGCCATCGGCAGCACAACATCAGCAAAAATCCAAGCTCACCACCACGCTTAGACACGCGCAACGCGTCGCGGAAGACTGGTAGAAGCCACGCACGTTGTTCACTCACAATCTCGGTCGGGTGGTCAATAGGAACAATTTCAAGGAAAGCACGCGGACCCAAAGCTTCAACTGCAGCCCCAGCAGCCAATGCGAATAACTGCGAAAGCGCCTGGGCACTCTTTCCACCCTGTTGCTGCTGAGGAAGTTGGTCAGCAGCCTCGTGCAACTCGCAGCACGTAACGAGAATGGGCTCGAGCGCCGGACGACTAGCAGGTCCGTAGAAACGGAATAGCTCCGCGATAAGAGGGAAGATATGGTTCCATGCGCCCTGGAATCGCAGCGAAGTCAGGCTCTGCAGTGAGGCAAGCACACGAGCGACATCCTCAAACGTGCCTTCCGTCTCAAGCACTTCTGGGGTCAGTATAGCCTTCAGAACATTCAACAACGAGCGAGCAGCTTGGCGTTGGACACGATCATTGTCGGTGGCAATATGAGAGCACACAGCGCTCACAACACGCGGTAGCAGTTCGCGCGCGGCGTCAGCGTTGACAGCAGCGAGACGAACAAGTGCCTGAGCTGGAATACGTACGGCGTAGATAGCCACAGGTCCTCCTTGAGCCTCCAAAGATCCACTGCTGTGTGCATCAAGAACAGCAATCACGAGCTTGCGTAGGGCATCTGCCGTAAGCTGCGACTCGGGCGCAGCGCTCAGTGCATCTAGTGCTTCGTACGTCACAAGACGCAATGTCTTCGAGTTGGCGTCCAAGAATTTGGCCAGCGCCGCAACGAGCGACGCCACAACTTTCCGTTGCAACAGCGGCAATGCCAACTTCAGGAAAGCCACAAGCAGCACCAACCTCTGGTCATCTTTGCCGTCCTTTGAACTAGCAAAAACATTCTCTGCAAAGCTAGCAATGTGTGTCGAGAGGGCATCGCAGCCCTTGGCCGCATGAAGTTCCAAAATGTCCATCGTCCACTTGTGTCCAGCCTTGCGCACTTTCGG
The DNA here is from genome assembly GCA_008079305.1 of Phytophthora palmivora. Classification (NCBI taxonomy): domain Eukaryota; phylum Oomycota; class Peronosporomycetes; order Peronosporales; family Peronosporaceae; genus Phytophthora; species Phytophthora palmivora. The sequence continues at coordinate 57,097 of VOQZ01000195.1, read as the reverse complement.
ACGCGTGTCCATCGCAAGTGTCAGCAGCAATTGGAAGCTTCTCAGTAGTTCAGGACGAGCCCATGCCGTCGCTGATGGCTCCTGTGCCAACAGCGCAAGAGCGAGACAGGCACTGGCCGAACGCAGCAACGCCGCGTCGTCTCCAGCCTCTTGCAGCACCGTCGTGAGGCACTTAGCTACAGCCGAGAACTTGCCACGTAGCACAGCTTCAGGTACCTCTGGCAACACCATCGACAGCAGCTGTGCGACCTCCTGGCGATGCGAGTCCGACGCAGCGTCTAGAGCGGTCATCAGTGCAGCGAAATACTCGGTAGGTGTGATAGGTGCAAGACGGTCGCCTGTGCGACGCTCGTAGATGACATCGCAGATGGCGCCTAGCACCACATTGAGCTTGGCCTTCTGCGGGTGCGCGCCGCCCGCGTGCTTGCGCAGCTCCGTGAACGGGTCCATCGTCGGTTGGTCTAATGCCAATCAATGGCGAAGAGGTGCAGGTAAAACCATTGGTAGTCAAGATCGGACTTAACTGAGAATACCGGTATCTTACGTTGCATGATGAGCTTAAGTTGCTAAGACCTTCATTCTTCATTTTTTCGCCCTCTTAGCATGTCGTGGGTGCGCGCGCTCGTGTTCCTGTCGTTATGGCTCAGTGCAGCGGCGTCGGAGGCGATCGAGCAAGACCCACCTACTAGTCGCTTTGCTTATGTGACGGTACACTATGAAGGCACAAGCCGTGATGCTGAATACGTCCTGGGTGTGCAGGTATTGATGCATTCGATCAAGATGACAGGCTCTCCGTATGATCTGGTGGTCTTGGCGTCTGATTCAGTCTCAGAAAAGAGCAAGAAGCTGTTCCGATCCATGGGATGTCGAGTATTGGATGTGACCAACATCAACAACCCCTTTGTAGGGGGAACTCTGCGCAATAAAGGCTTCATCTACACGCTCAACAAGCTCCACGTGTGGAATATGCTCGAGTACGAGCGTGTCGTGTATCTAGACGCTGATAATGTGTTGATCCGCAACTCGGACGAGCTCTTTCTCTGTGGGGAGTTCTGTGCCGTGTTCATGAACCCCTGTCACTTTCATACAGGACTTTTGGTTGTCACACCTTCAGCTACGGAGTATCAACGATTACTTAATGCTCTGGGACATTTAGAGAGCTTTGATGGAGCAGATCAAGGATTTCTGTCGTCCATGTACAGCAAAATGCTGCGGAAAGCCAAATTGTTTACACCGATGAAGTCGGCGTATACAGGAGCAGAGTTGGATGCGTTGAAGAAATCGGAACCGGAACCCAAAGGCATGCGCCTGCCTGTGGGGTACAATATCAATCACAAGTACTTCTATGAGCAGTATCATTGGAAATTGTTCTACTTGCGGCAGTTTGCGTCCATGACATCGCCGATTAGTCCTGTCAAGGTGGTGGTGGAGTCGGCTAGAGGTATTCCAGCACTTACAGTTGGATACCCCATGGCGTCGGTGTTGAAGCCGTGGTATTGGTGGGCCGGCTTCTTCATGGACTTGCACGTCGTGTGGCATGATATCCGCGCGACGATGCCAGCTTCGCAAGAGCATTATGGAGCGGAAGAGGCTGTCAAGACATGTCTTGGTTTCTTTAGCTCACTGGCGTTTCTCACTGCCGCACTTTATGCGCTCAAGATTACACTACCCATGCGTCAACTTCAGCGACGATGCACAGACATGGCGATGCGTAACAGCAAACACACCCGATATGCTTTTATGGCGTTCCGAATGGCCCTTGTGGTGTTCGCCTTCCGTATCGCTCCAGCTCGCGTACACCCGCTAGCTCCTGTGCACTACGGCTACGGACTCATGATTTTCATGAATGTATTCCTGCACATCTATTTCGCCTGTGTCATTTCCAACTTCTGGGACCCGCATCAGGAGGTATCAATGCCACCTGTGCTTTACGTGACGCGATTTTGGTTTTATGTGGCTATCACGGCGATTTTCGAACTTTTCGTGTTTGGTTCAGTACGTGGACTGTGTTTCCCAACGTGCTGTGGCGATTGTTCTCGCTCTTCTGGTCCCTTTTCCTCTGTGCGTACTGGCAAGTCACATATTACCGTCTCACGCTCAATGCTGAGTTTGGCGGTAAGAAAGAGCGTCTCCGGAGTCTCTAGGCGCTCTTTTACTGTGCTAACGACAAGGGGGATAAACAGTATACTATGAACATGGAATACTATAGCTGCAGTCAAGCTTTATTAAAGAGGCGAAAACAGCTTGGCCCAGCAGAATCAGCGGGATGAATACGAGACAGGTTGTTCATTGCCGCCTTCCATGACTCTTGTTACGTTGACCAAAGTCGGAAGGTGCAGTCGGAGCTGGATGACGCCAAGAAGCGGCCGTTGGGATCGAACCTGACGGACTGCAGTATCAACAGCAACAGATAGATATGTAACAGGACAGACAGTGGACGACAGTCGATACCAATGCAAGCAACAAAGAAAGGTGAGGTAAACCTGTCAACTGCAATATGAATAGAAAATGTTGTTAAAATGCCACAGCGTACCTGGACTGGACCTTCATGACCCTTTAATTCAGTCGCGAGTGCCTCCGTTTTCATGCTGAAGAGCTTGATGGTTCCGTCGTCACTGGCAGCCGCAAGTATTTTGCCACTGCGGTCGAAAGCAACGCTGTTTAGTGGATGTTGGCCTCCATCGAGTGAGCTCCGTTCGGCTACCATGCGCACGTCCCAGACTTTGACAAAACCATCAGCATCACAGGATGCAATAGTATCACCTGCAAGCGCGAAGGCTACACTATTGCATGCATTCTGATGACCATAGAAGGTTTGCACGCAGAGACCAGAGCGCAAGTCCCAAATGGAAACAGTCTTGTCCCCAGAGCCCGTGCAAATATTTGTTGAGAACGGCTGGAAGCACACACTGTTAACGGAGTCAACGTGACCGCGAAACGTACGGCGACAGCGACCTGAGTGGAGGTCCCAGAGCTTGCACGTGTGATCCATGGATGCGCTAACAAGAAAGTCGCCATCGTGGTGGAAGGCGCTTTCCCAAACAGGATGAGAGTGATCAGCTAAAGTTAGGGAACAAGCAGCACCCACGAAGTCCCAAAGCTTGACGGTGTTATCTCCAGAAGATGTTGCCACGTGGGCTCCTCGTGGATGGAAAGCTACTCCTGCGATCCAGCTCCGATGGCCTTCACCGCTCATGATAAGCTCACCAGCAGGTGCAGACCAGAGTTTCCAAGTTGCATCGTCCGAGACTGTTGCCACAATAGGATTCTTCGGGTGAAAGCTGATAGCAGCCACTGAGTTTCCATGTGCTGGACAACTGCGAACTAGATCCACACGTTCGGGGTTAACAGGCTCAAAACGTTTGTCTACAAATGGATTAGCGGCATCAGGATTCGGCAGCTTTGTGTTGGGCACGTCGCTCTTGGACTTGGCCTTGTTTTGCCCGCTTTTTTGGGTTTTCGACGATGAGGACGACGCTCCATGTGTTGTTGAATTAGTCGAACCGAGAGGTGCGACTGGGGCCACCTCTTTGCCTTTCCTAGTCAAAGCTGTTGCGTTGGCTGTAGGAGCACCCCCGACAGCCTTAAACTGTGCCTCGAGCGCTTCAGCTCTGGCCACTTGTCGATCACGCTCAAGCCGCATCAGCATCTTCTCCTTCATCGAGTTTTCATACTTGGTTTTTAGTTCCTGTAGCAATGGCTCGTATGCAGCGACGTGTCTTTCGAGCTTGCGAATCTTGACCGATAGTGCCTCCTTCTCTTGCATAACTCTCTGGTGGTGCATCTTGTGAACATCGCGCTGGTGACGGAATTTATCCCACGTGCCTTTCGCTTTCTCGGTGATTTTCCGTGTATCTTCTAGCTGACGCCTCAACTCCTTCACTTGGTCATCTAAAGCTTGATTGCGCACGTAAATGTCGGGCACCACACCAACATCGTCTTCACGCAGCTTCCCCTTAGCGATGAACTCATACCATTCATGGTTAAACATGTCCAATGTACGTGTAAGCCCCAACTTGATGAGGAAATTACGGATGAAGTCGTCGACTACTGACGGTCGCACCTGAGTGTGGACTCGAGGCATCGCTTGTTTCGGACTTCCTGTAACGCTACGATCTGCATTCATCTCGTCGTACGAAGTCCCTCGTCCTTCCACTATAGGCAACGACCCTGCAGATGTGGCATTGTCTTGTCCTGAAGCAATTGTTGAACGATTGAGATTTCGCAGCACCGCGGCAAAGTCTTCTTCATCATCATCTTCGTTGTCATCATCACCCAGTCCAAAAGCTCCATCGTCCACGGTCTCATACTGGAACGTATCATCATCGTCATCCTCTGCGAATTGCACCTTCTCCAAACGCACAAGCTCTTCTTTCTGTGGCATCTTGAGCTGTTACCCGCTAGATCACAACACGAGCTCAAAAATGAAGCCGACCTTCGTGGTTTGCGACTCTTCACAACATGCAGGGCCTGCTTCTCTAACGAATATATTTACCTTTATCTGAAGTCGCCAATCCTGTTGTGCACGCAGGTTCCTGATGAATCTGGTCGGCGAGCGAATTATCTCTGCTTGGATTGAGAATTGCCATTTTGCTCCTCATTTGTTGAACTTTCTTGTATCGGCGTTGACACATTTTCGTTGTCTGTCTTCTTTGTGGCCATCTCCTTCTGAGGTTCATCACTCGACTCTGAGTTAATCTTTTGCTCTGCATCCATTTTCGCTGCTTCCTCTCGTTCTTGACGCTGTTTCTCACGCTGTTGATCCATCATCTTCTTAATCTGGTTCTCGATAATATCCTTGTGGTCCTCTGCAGCTTGTTTCGCGAATGTAATCAACAGTGCATCCTTGCGTTCCATCTCCAGCTCTTTTCCTTCACGGTATCCCTCAATGAACGCCATGAGCACCGACTGACCCACCAGCAGTTTGTCCGCAAACCACGACTGTGCACTAGTCTTAAAAGTATCCACATCCTTCTTATCCAGCTTCAACGCAGCATCTCTTCCTTCCTTTGCAAGGTGACGTAGCTCGTCCACATTCTTCTTGAGCGTCGTAGCCACGTCGTCTTTGCTGCGAGTATCATCCACGACGTGCTTGGCGTGGGAGATGACGGCATCCGTGTCTACACCGTCCGCCACCTGCTTGATCTCTTGGGCCAGAAACTTGACATTGTCTGCGCCTTGCTCCCCCAATGTGTGGAGATTGTCGTGAGCCTTGGTACCCTCCAAACTCTTGTCAATGAAGCTCAAGTTCTTGCTCGCAGTACTGGAAACTTGACCTCGGACTGCCTGCACCACGCGCTTGACCTCCTCCTTGCTGTGCTCCAGTTCCTCGTCGCTGGGGCCAGCGAATGAGGCTTTGTACTCTTGCCAGACCTCGTGGAAGATGCGCCGATGGTCAGCTAGTGTGAATTCCCACAGATCTACGAAGCGAGGCTTGCGTAATTGTTCCTCCATCTCCGGTGGATTCGGCATACCAGGGGCACGCACGGCAGCCCATCGATTAGCGCGACGGATAGACGTCTGCACGACGCGCACTGTGCGCTGGAACAGCGAGTATCGCTTCACAGCTGCGGGTGGTCGTGGCATTTTACCTTGTGAATGTCAACCGGTTTTGATCCCGTCTAAACAGATATACATGTATCCATCCTTATGAATAGGTAAATATAATATAAAAGGTAAAATGTACACTATCGCTAGAATTTATTAATGCGATAGTAAAGGATATTATATTTAGTGATCTAGCGTGGTCCACATATTGATTACCACTGAAAGTGCTCGTCTATTTTGTATCTGGACGAGCGGCTGACGATGGCTCTCCGGTGCTTTGGCCTTCGCGCTGTGCGGTTCGCTTCCGCTGCTGCAACTCGGTCGCTAGCTCCCGCTTCCTGTGCATATGCTGTTCCATCCTTTTCTTCAGGAGCTTCAGTGCTTCAGATCCAGACGCGTTCGTTCGCCAAGGCCAAGAAGAGCAAAGGTGCTAAGGCCAAGAGCAATGCGCCTGTTGCCGCCGTGGACGAGGACGACGGAGGCGATGACGAAGATGGAGGCGCTGCCAAGGCGCTGGAGAAGGCCAGAAAGAACATGAACGGCGCTGTCGTCAGTTTCACGCGCGCTCTGAGCCAGATGCGACCAGGTCGAGCGGACGCCGGCATCTTTGACGAGCTGCACGTCCAGGCGTACGGCCAGCACGTGCCGCTCGCTCAGGTGGCGCAGGTGGCAGTAGCAGGCACACACGCACTAAGTGTGTCGGTGTATGACCCGTCGGTAGGATTATCTGATCGGTGAGGAGAGGACGGATTGTAACTTGGTTCTGTGGATATCCAGCTCATGCAGGACGTGAAGAAGGCTATTGAGGCCACCAACCCGGTCTATTCTGTGCGTGAGGACGTGAGCTCGCTCGAGATTTCCTTCCCTAAGTACGTGGTAGTTGATAGTTTGCTGTGGTTGTGTTCTGACTGATGAATTGTGTGCACAGGATGTCCAAGGAGACCCGTGCTGAGCTACAGAAGGCCACGAAGAAGCAGGCGGAACAGGCTCGACAGCACGTGCGTCGCGTGCGACAGGATGCTATGAACCACGCCAAGAAGCTGAAAGATACTGTCTCGGAAGATGACGTTGAGGTGCAGAAGGAACGCATCCAGAAGGTCACCGACGACGCCATTGCAGAGATCGACAAGCTGCTGGTAGCCAAGGAGAAGGACCTCAACACGGTCTGAAAGAGACGGCAATGAGCAATTAAGATCAACAAGACAACTCGACTGGCATAGAAATACAGACGACACGGTTGTCAGTACAATGTGCAGTGCATAGTTTGCGTTAGCAACGATGTAGTTGCAGCAGACTCTTGATGTAGCTCTACAAGATACTCCACTGGTTGCGCACACGAACAGCCATATGACGCACGATACGTTTGCGATCGTCTAGCACAAGCAACAGTTTCCGCAGCACCGTATCCTTGTACGGATGCACAAGTTCGTACGGGATCGTTGCCAGTTTAGCAAGACACTCGAGTGCGGCATATCGGTCCCTAGCACCAGACCTGAACAAGAAAAGTATCATACCCGGTCAGCACATATATTCACCTCCGAACATCGTCCTGCAGAGAACAACGTACCCGAATTGGGCTTGCTTAAGCAGACCAGGGAACACGTCCTTGAGGAACGGCTTGGCGCTCTCCACCGACTCCAGGAGCAGTGGCTTGAAGGTTTGGATAGCAGCGCTGCCTAGCTCCCGATCGTCCGTGTTGAGGGCCTGAACCATGAGAGGGAAGATTTGAGTCAGGTGAGGCATGTATATTGCCTTGGGCGAGTGCGCGATCACTTGAGCGAACGCTACAAGAGCTGCCACACTTATATCCTCGCCGATGTGGGCACGGATGTACTCCAGCAGCACCGGGAACACAAGGTCAAACATTCGTTGCCGGTAGAGAAACTGAATACAGATTAAACGTGAGCAAGCTTTGATCAGAGCATCAGCATCACAGCAGATTTCTTACCGTGATGAAAGCACCGCACTTGCGGTTCAGCACATCCGGGTATTCTGAAACCAGGAGCTTAAACGTCTTGGCAACTTCCACACGCACTGCAGCAGCTTGCTGTTCATCACCTTCTTGCTCCATACTCACGTCACCATCGGTGGTTTGGCCACCTGATGTAAGGAAATTGCACAGGAAACGCAGACACACTGGTGCGTGAACCTTGTGGCCTCGAATAACTAACGCCTTCGTAACCCAAACGTAGATTTGTAGTGCAGCCACCCGCACGGCAAAAGACTCAGCGGTGTTACTGATCACAGCCGCAAGCTTTTTAGAAAGCAGCAAGTCGATGAGAGCATCAAACTCAGCACCGTCCGACATCTTGTTCACAATAGAGGCCAGTGACTTGGCAGCAGAGAGTGAAGCTTCAGCATAAACAACTTGGAGCTGCCGAGGTGAAGTCTCATGAACCGTTGTAGCACTAGCTTGCGCAAGTTCAAGCAATCTGTTAATGACCAACGATGTATCTGGCAGTGTCACATCACGAGCGGCTGAGTTAATGACGGCAGCAAAAAGAGGTACGAGCTGCAGGCTAGACGGCTCTGAGGGATTAGTGCGCAAGAATACAGGCACCATGGCATCAACAAACCGCTGTTGGGTACCAGGAGACACGTTCTGCATCACTGCGCGGAAGATTCGAACACAGGCAGCAACTTTTGCGTCGTCCACAAGCCCAGGTTTGTCATCGCTTGCAGAAGCATCCGCGCGCGCTGCTGATGTCTCGACCGCTGTTAGCAATCGGAAGATGATAGAAGCAGAATCAGAGGCTTGCACGCAGAACTCCATGCTGGTACGGTCGCCGGCATTAATTTCTACAATCTTGGCCACAGCGTCTAGAAGACAGTCAACATGGCGTTGACGAGTAACGTCACCGTTTGCCTCGCAGAATCCGATGGCACCCTGCTTTCCGTCATCCTTCTCCACGCACAGATCGATGAGAAGGAAGATTGTAGCTTGGAAAATCGACGACTCGTGACAGAGCTCAGTGATAGCTAACAGAGCCTCCTCGAAGAACGAATCGAAGTCGCGATTCGAAGCAGATAGAACTGCACCTACTCCAGTGCCTTCTTCTTCATCATCGTCTTCTTGGTCGCTTCCTTCGTTGACAGCAGCCATGAGCCGTGCCAATGAAATCTCCACTACAAACGCTGCATATCCACCAGTAACAGGATGCTCTCCACTACTCATCGAGACTGTCGATGCGGTGGACACGGTGGAAATCTCCTTCAAGCTCTGCAAGCAGGCGTTGCGCACTTCTGACGAAGGGTCAAGAAGCAACAGGCGAGTAAACAAGTTGATAAGCGCCTTCACTTGTGCTGGTGCAACGATCGGTGACGGTGGGAATGTGAGAAGATGGCACAGTGCTTCTACAGCAACACAGCGTGCGGTTGGGCTGCTACCAGGTTTAGCTTGGTTGTCCTGATCACTGCTAAGGAAGTTCACAAGCGCGTCAATAAGTACTGGGGCATGTGGACGCATGGGCTGTGCTTGACCAGACTGATCAATCTCTCGGTCGATTGTGTCCACTAGTATCAGGATACGTGCGAGCGCGGCTTCACACTTTGAAGGCACACTGTCGCTTCCGGAACTTTCGTTGTCGAGCTGCTCCACTAGCAGCGGTACAGCAATCTTAAGCACGTGTGCAAAACTCATCGATGAATCGTGTCCTAAAGCTGCCAATACCTGACCGGCTGACACGCTCACCATAGAGTCAGCAGCATTCTCACGTAGCTCCCCCGCAGCACGAGCAGTCATTTCCACCACGAACTTACTCCACGCATAGGCAGCACCCGGTGTGTCCTGCGCTCTAGCACGTGCCACAACTCCTGAAAATCGCGAAATCGCCAGACGAGCCTCAGCGATAACTTCCTGCTTTTCACCGTCAAGAACCTCGTCGTACAGTGCAGTGGCCACAGCGTGCATCTGCAACAGCAACGCGTTCACTGAATAGCGTTCACCACAGAAACAAGCGTTTGCAGAGCATCCAACTTGGCCTCCACCACGGTAGATGCAAGTTTTTTCAGCAGAAACGGCAACACAAGTGGAGCCAATAAATCCGACGCTGCAAATGCATGACGCAGCGACAGAATCAGTCCTTCCGACGTGATGCCGTACGGATCGTTCGGTGGCGGCGTGAAGATGATCGGAAAGTAGCACGACACAATGTCGAAATATTGTTGCAGCAGAGCATCACTGCGCGAGAACACGGCTTCCAGTTTGGACAACAGAGTCCGCGCCACCTGCATACACAGCAATAAGTTACGCGGATCCTTCTCCCCCTCCATAGCACTCAGAACGTCTGTGCGAACTGTCGACCAAGGTCTTCACTCTGCTCTGCGTCGTCCACACTGGCATCCTGTGCATCTTTATTAGCAGGTACCGAGTCCAGTAGCAGTTCAACGACCGTCGACTGCGCCAGTGCGAGCTGCATCAGGTCAAAGCACATTTTGCGCATGGCCTGTCCCAATTGCGGGATGTGTAGCGTACTGCCAAGCTTCAATATGAGCGCCACAGTGGTGCGTGGCGACGAGACTTGAGCTGCGTGGTGTGTCTCAAGCGCCAACAGCGCGCGCAGACAAGCAGAGGCGCTGGGGAAGTCGGCCAAACGGTCGGCGAAGAAGGTCAAGAGTAGTTGGACGGCGCTGGGCGTCAGCTGAAGCTCTGGGAGACGCGTGAGCACCTCCGCTAGTAATAATGTGGCGCGCGACCGCACTTTGTCGTCACCGCTGGTAAGGTAAGCGCCTAGCGCCTGGATAAGCGCCTCCATGGTCACAGTGCGATGCACCTGCATGACGACGGTGTTGAGTCCTGTCTTCTGCGCCGCGTCGTCGTTCTCTGGGTCCACGAACGCATCGATCGCCGGCGCCAGTGGCGCGTCTAGGCTGAACATGGTTGATTAGGAAAATGTCAAAAAACGGATGAAAGTTTCGTACCATTTTTAGGATGGAAAGTAAAAAATGTTGCGTGGTGCACGTATCTAGTCTAATCGTAGACGCGCATGATTGAGCGCACTCGAGCGCGGCAAAATGGACAGGCATGGGATGTATGCATTACAGTTCTCAAGCAGGCGTGACAACCTGCTCGATGGCCACAAGGAGCACAGACTGCGTTGCGTCGTTGCGAGCAGCACATTCCGCATAAATCTGGCTCGTCCTCGGCTTGCTGTGGCGATGATTGCTGTTCATTTGGTTCTGGAGTTGATGGCCCATTGGCAGAAGTGCTTTCGTTTGCATTGCTGACATCATCTTCACTTGGTGGGGGCTGTCGTGCTGGTTGAATGACTTCGACAGTTTTCTGTGGTTCCGTTGGCGCAAAACGCACTTGCGGCGGGTTACCTCTGTCTGCATCGCTCGACTGCTGCAGACCTTGTAGCATATCTTCAAGAGGTTCTTCATCTTGTGGTTGAGACTGCGAGTTCTCAAGTGTGCGCCGCAGACGTTCAAAGAGCGGTGTGTCCTCTTCACGTTGCTCTTGTCGCCGCAAAGTGGATGAGCGCACGTTCTCAACGAGTTCGTGCGGCCAGTAGTAGAGTTCCCCGTGTGGTGCGTCAAACGGAGGCAGATCGTAGAGTGGGGCACCAGTCTCGCGGTCGTAGAATTGGAGCTCTGCAAAACTCGCTGCCAGCACTCGAGACTGTGAAGGCTGTCGGCTGCGAATACGAGGTCTCGCGTCTGCACGTCCTCCTGGCTCATGGTCTTGCGACAAACAGGTGAGCGCGTGAGCTTCTGTCGCTTCACACGCTGGCACATGACCGGTTTATCGAATATGAATGCATTCTCGCGTTTGAGCCAGCAGAAACTGTCGCTGGAAGCAAAAGGTGAGGCTCGAGCTGCCTCATCGACGAGCAACACGGCATCGGGACGTACGTCTCGTGGGTGGTGGAAAATGCACAGCTCTCTGGATGTACGCTGCTTGTTGCAGGCGACCACGACGGCCCAGCGCTTCTTCCAACGGAACTGGCCGCGCAGGAACAACCAACCACTGTGAACTTTCATGTGTTCCATCAGTGCTGCAGCGACGGCACCTCGACGATATTGACGTGCCAGATCAAGTGGAGACAACCCTTTGCGGTTGAGTGCGAACGCGTCTGCGCCTTCATTCAGTAGAGCGTCGACGACTAGTGAGTCCCGGTTGGTCATTGCAGCGTAGTGCAACGCTGTGTTCATGAGTTTGGTGCCGTCTTCTGCATTGACGTCGGCACCCGCCGCAATGAGCTGCCGTACGATCCCCTCTCCGCGTCTGCTCTCAGCAGCCACCATTAGCGGCGTCGTACCCTTACGATGATGTTTCCAATTGACGAGGTTTGGTCCCAAGGCGTCCGGTGAGTCTACGAGCATTTTCTGCAACTTGACATCGTCGCCATCACGAGCAGCCTTCCACACTGCGATGCACTCGGCTCGAGTCATGAGAGCTACGTTGACAATTCGGAAATGAACTGATCTAGTTGAGCTCTGAAATATGGCTGACATGAAATCTGGTGAGCTAGTCGAATGTAAAGCTATGTCATCGTTTATGTCACAAAAATGCTGGGTTTCCTCGCCGTAGTGGTAGTGCTAGTACCACCACGAAACATATTATGTTTGCCAATATTTGTGGATTTGCTGCGGTGTGGGTGATCGAAAAATAGTAATGGAGTACATGCTCCCACACAACATTATTTGAATGTAGGGAGGGAAGGAGTAGCTCGTTCCCGCAAAATTCCCAGTGTGATGAAAACTTGTTAACCTAGTGCAGATTGATTGCGATCTTCGAGCACAACAATCGAAAAGTTTGTCTTGATCATAAAAAGTAAACTTACTTGACACACACATTCATCCGATGTTCAATCCTGAATCCTAACGACGCCATCAACATGCGCGCGACACACTGGGCACGACGAGTTTTCCTGCGTGACAGCTCGCATGCAGTCATAACAACCCGCAACGTGTCCGCACGGAATACAAACTGAGTTCCGATGATTTTCGGAACAAACAATGCACCGATCGTGGATTAGTGGCTGCGGCTCATTGGGGTCGCCGGTGATAGTGATCACAGTCGCCAGAGGAAATATTTCCTGCGCGGGTGAGTCACCCCAAACAAAGCCATCGTCGTCTTCAATGAAGGTCGGTGCTGAGGCACGGGCTGGTTGGGATGGTTCATGTGATACGAGCGACGCCCATTTGTTTGTATGGAGTGGTGCATCAGCGTTGCTGGGCTCTTCAACTGGTGAAGACGTATTTGGTAGTGGTGCAGCGTCCACTGTAGTAGCGCGAGATCCCATACTCGCTCTGTGTGGCGAGTCCATGTAAGTAGAGCTGACAGTTGTGTTAGTACAATCTCCTCCACGCTGTCGTCTGCTTAATGCACTCATCCATGCATCGCGACTTGTTTCCGTATCACAAGCAAAGACATACTCACGAGGTTGCATGTTAGCCTTGTGGACGTGTGTTCGACCTGACGATTGGTATCGACTATAGCGACGAGAAAACAGTCGCTGGTAGACAACAAGTGAGTCCAGCTTAAACCCGTTCGGCTTCCCGTCTGAAAACGTTGAGCAGTGTGTCGTATCCGCCAAAGTGTCTTGCCAAATCACAGCTTCAGGGTGTGCTTTGTCGGGGCTACTAAAGATACTGAGTTCGGTCGCTGTGTGTTTAGCGTTACATGCAAGCAGCACACACCAGCGACGCTTCCAGAACCCCAACAACGACTTGGAGCGCAGATACAACCAGCCACTATGGACCTTCAACCTTGACGTCAGAGCTGCAGTTGCTTCTTTCCGCCCGCGAAGTCTCGCTACATCCAGCGCTGTGTGACCCTTTGCATTGAGAGCAAAAGTATCAGCCCCAGCGTCCAGCAGGATCTCCAGCTGAGCGATGCGGTTGCTGTATGCTGCATAATGTAGCGCCGTGTTCTTGTGTTTAGCGCTGTCTTTGGCATCCAAATCGGCGCCCAAGTCAATCAGCGAGCGCACAGTCTCCACTCCGTACTTCTTCGAAGCTGCTACCATCAAAGGGGTCGTGCCCTTCACCGGATGTGGATGATCCAGCAGAGCTTGAATGCTGTCGTTCGACTCTTTACTCACGAGTTGCTGAAGCTTCTTGGCGTTGCAACTCTTGGCAGTGCGCCACAGTGCGATCTCTTCTTTCTCCCTCGTCATAATCGCCAACCTGCTCTTCACAAGGCAAATCGAAGAATGAACAGGTTGATTACGATGGATGCTAGATAGACTCAGAATCCAGGGAAATGGCTACACATATACCTACACGTCCTGACGATCAGGAGATTCTAAACACTGTACTATCGATGATCTCGTGTCGGCAGATTGGACACGAGTCGTTATGCAGACGCTTGACACACGTCGAACAGAAGCTGTGTCCGCACGGGATCAATACTCGATCCACTGGGTGCACTAGACACACCACACACACCAAAGCTTTCTCTGCATCTCTTTTCTCTCTCATTGCCTGCTCGATCTGCTTCCTCACAGCTCGTCGATCTTCCTCTGCGAGCGCCGCACGATGTTGCAGACGCAACATCTCAGCCAGAAGTTCCTCGTAGCTCGTGCTCAGCGACACGTTGAGACGTGCAAGCAGTGCATTCACCTCCGCAATCACACCGACCGTCGAAGCCTCCGAATCTTCGTCCTGCAGGTCCTTCCACACATCGACCTCCTTGCTCCTGGCCCCAACTGACTGGAAGAAGTAGATCTGTGACACCGCATACCACCTAATACAGGCCTTGGACACCTGTACCTTGACTTCTCCACCACTGGGCTCCTCGTCCCGAACTTTACCGTAGCGCAGCACGCCGTCACTGTCCTGCACCGCCACGATCTCTCCTGGAAGACAGGAGCGTAGCGGTATCAACTGCACACTAGCACGATCCACACTGGACAGCGGTTCACCCAAGAGGTCTCGCAGTCGCTCTTCAATGAGAATCGGCAGTTGAGTTGCTTCATGTGTCGACTGCTGACGGAATTCTGAGAGATGCGGGGGTGCTGCACCGATACTAAGTGGATCTGCACCTTCACTACTGACGTATCTTGCGAAGGAAGAGCTGTACATACGGGCGCTGCAGGAGGTGGGGGAGCTGCCCTCGTCTATAGGCGACGCGTTCACCATGTTCTGCTTCTGTGTACAGTTCTTCTTCAACTAGCCTTAACCAATCATAATGCTGCTTCAACTAGATTCAACCAATCAGACGTCGTTATGAACAAGAAGTTGGTGTTGAGTTAATTACATACATTCCTGAGGCTAGGATGGCACGTGGAAGACGGAACTTGAGACGATGTTCTGGCGACAGATTGGACACGACGGACGTGGCAATTGCTCTACGCAGGATGCGCAGTAAATGTGACCACACGGGATCAGCACGCGGTTCACCTGGTTCTCCAGACACACTGCGCATACGAGCGAGTCCTGCACTTCCTTCTTCTCGCGGATGACTGTGTCGATCTGCGCCGCAGCTGCACGACGACCTGCCTCCGCTACCTCCAGACGACGCTGTAGTCGTAGGTTCTCGGCCATCAAGTCTTCTACGCTCGTGTCCAGCGTCACATTAAGGCGGGACAGTAGATCGTTGACAGCCGACAACACATTCCCACTCGAGACCTTCGTTGCGGTAGCTTTAGCGCCTGAAAATCCAGACGCAATGTCACTGCCTTGAGCTTCAGGGGAAACTGCGACAACTGATGGTGGTAACGTGATGTTCTCGTTCTGGTTGGTTGCTAGGAACTCGGCTTGCCTTCCAGAGCGGCTGTTGCTTGCACTGGTTCCCACTCGGGCAGACCGGTAGAAATGCACTTGCGTGGCCAGCATCCATCGCGTTGATGAACTGTTTACCTTCACTTCGTATCGGCTCACACCTGCTACGTCACTGGGCTCTTCTCTCATAATCTTAGCGTAACACAAAGTCCCGCTTTCGTCTTCTACTGCAACGAGTTCTCCTGGTAGACAGGAGCGCAATGGAGCCAACTCCACGATACCACAGTCTGCCTCGCATAATGGCTGTCCAAGCACTCCACGAAGCTTTTCGACAATCAGCACAGGATCTTCATAGATATCAAGCAGGCGAAGGACTTCAGGGATCTCCATCTCGTCACACGTCAAGATGGACTCGAGCACGGAGCAATCCTGCAATACTCCTCCGAGCAGTTGATTGATACATCTAGCCACCAAATGACTTGGGCGCATTCTCATCTCCGAGCGCGTCTCTAATGTGCGTTTTGCAATATAAATTCGTCTCCTTGTCTGGTCCAAGAAAGATAAACTACCTTCGCGGGTAGCCTTGGTCACATCAATTCTACGAGAAGGGAAATCTAGCTTTGCAATAAAGCGCGAATGTAGCTCTTCCACCCATTTCACTTCATACGTCGCCAAATTCACAATCCGTTGGTTGAGGTCTTCAAAGTCAGGTATAAACCCGAACGCATCGTACAATGTGGTTTTCTGTTGCTGAGCCGTGATAACTTGGCGCAAACCATCAGCGAATCGCTTTGACGTCAACACGCTGTTAAAGTGCGCGATATCATCGCTATCCTGTAGCTCCGGGTTTTCATCGCCATATAACTCTTCATTGACAACATTTGTAATTCCTGGTACTCCCAGCATTTTACAGCTCTTTGTGCTGATTCGAGGGTGAACTACATGCAGCTCGGTGAGATCAATACTGGAACAAAGCGATGCAGAGTCGTTGTACGCCATCTCCAGAATGGACTGCATAACTGCCGTACTCGATGGAAGGAAGATGCTTGTTTTCTCTTCCACCGTGAGGCGATAATTCGATTCAACCATTGCGGCAACGAGAAGTTCGATCGCACGAGCAGCTGCGACTAGTTCATTCAAGTTCAACGGCTGACCACAACATTCTTCATTCAGATCGCGCAGCAATCGAATATAATCACTCACCTCAGGGGATTCTTTTGAGCCTATATGCCGGAATAGCATGTCATAAGCACCGAACATCCGAGGTACTTCAAACATGAGTGGAGCCAGATTTTCGCCCAAATGAAAGAACAAACGTGAACCTTTTACCAATGTAGAACCGACTGGGATAATTGCTGCATTCGTAAGGCACTTTTGAGTTTCTGACCCCAGGCTCCCCCAGTTCTCCTGCAAAAACCTGAAAATTGCTTGGAACACCTCATGCATGGGCAAAAAGAATTGCCAATCCAATGACCGTGACGACAATGCGCGATCTCCGTTCGTAATGGACAGCAAATGTGCAACGACCTGGTCATGAGGAGGCGGCGATTTAATACCCAAGCGACTATAAAAGACACGTGGAGGTACCGCTACGTTTGCCAGAATCGGCATCGTGGAGTAAACCAGCGCCTGATCATCTGGAACAGCGCAATCAGAATACTTCCGAACCACCGATCGCAACGTAAACTGTCCTTCTTGTCGGCCCAGGAAGCTGTCTGCATCGTCATCTAAAGCGTTCAACACACTAGATGTGTCATATACAACGGCTGGGACAAACGCTAGTGGCGCTATTCTCGCGAAAAACGATCGTGACCGATCAAACTTGTCAAAATTCTGGACGAAGAACTGGTGCAATGTAGTGGTAAGATGCTCATCTTCGGGTTCTAGAGCCTGTTTACCGGAGCACATCCCATCAATGCGTTGTGCACACTCCACAAAAATGTCGACAGTCACGTCAGTTTGCAGGCCTATTTCACCCATCAGATCTAACCACTCGGGTTTCCTGTAGCGTTGAGCTGGAAATTGGCCTCGGACACCGGAGTATATCGTGGCTAGAACGTTGTTTCGAGGATCACAGTAATCACTCGCTGGGTGGTAGCTTGCGTCTTCAACATCATCATCACGGAAAAGTGCTGCTGTCTTGAGTATAGCTATTAGCTCGGCATTACCACGTAGTGATTGCCACTTCTGGAGGAGAATATCCAGTATCTGGTCCTGTTGAGAGTCAAGAAGCTCGCTGTACATCGGTAGTACGTAGATCAAGAGTTTACTGTCACTCATTTCCTCCACACCCATTTCCTTGTAGAACGTGTTCAGGCGTGGGTTGCTCTTGAGAAAACATTGTTGAGCATCAGGTGGTAACGGGATGTCAGTCAAATTAAGATCTGGAGGGATTAAAAAAAAATCCTGGCCACCGTAAATTGCGCAGGGCACATTTCGGATATTCACGAAAATCGGCAATTGTTTCAATTTTTCCAGTTGGACACGGTTATATCCTCCGTTGGTGTCGCCATTGTGACTAAAAAACTCGGCAATGAGTACTGCACGTGCTTCACTCAGTTCTCCCCAGCGAAGCTCTCCCCAGATCGAGGCAAATATTCCATCAAGAACGGCTAAACCAATTTCAGCAGTACGTGGTACTATGTCACGCTCCTGACCACCAAGATACGCAAGCTCCATCATTGCCACGTTTAGATCTAAGAGGACATTGTGAAGCGTCTCGCGACTACAAAATTCATGCGATTCGTCCTCGATTGGATAAACAGCAAGGGCAAAGCCTTCGCTAATCTCACCACTTTCGACATTATCAGGGAAACCTTCATCATCGCTAATACTCTCTGCATATGCTGCAGACCCGGATGATAAAGATATTCCTCCTCCAGTGTGTTCATTTTCGAGAAAACCTCCATCACTTGAATTACACTCCCCATTTTGAGCGAGTGGAGATAAAATATCGACGGGAAATTCCACACTTCCTGGAACTTCAGATGAGTCTTCAACAGATGTGGATGAAATTCCACCGTCATCTGTCGTTTCTTCACCATCCTGTTCATCATCATCTCCTTCATCCGAGCTATTTCCATCAAGTTCACTACCATTTTGAAATTTTGCCGAGCTTAACTCCATCAACCGGTTACGTTCAATTTCCATGTCAGCCATTTTGCTTTCTTGGTGCTTAGCAGACTCTTCAAATGCCTCAACGACTTGTACAGATATCTCGTTGCTTGCCGAGCCGTCCCAGACACAAACAGCCATATCCATCTTAGCGCAAGAAACCAGACGTGAACCCTTGACGGGGATTAACGGCCAATTCGCAAAATATCCCAAAGACCGGCGCTCAAAATGAACTACTTGCCAGAAACGATAAAGCCACAACTGATCGATTTCAGCCGACGAACTTGGATCCCAATTAACAATAGTTTGGTTTTTCCAGGACGGCGGTAGTACTCGTTCAATGTTATCCGAAAGGGTCTTGATGGAAAATGATGCCAATCCGAAAATTGAAATGAATCGAGCCTCCGAGAAGTATTTGTGAAGTCTTTGGAACGCTGCTAAGGATACAAATAGGTGCTTAAGTGGCCGGAGCAACTCTATTTGGTTGAACGACGCAACCACGTAGCTTGTTCGGTGTTGATTCACTCGAAGCACTCCAATGCTTCCATCTTCCAGTGGTAGCAAAGAGAGCCCATGAAATTCGGACCATACAGGATCCGATTCATTTGGCAACGGAAACGGCAAATCACCTAGGCAGTACTCAAACAGGGATAAACAGATATCTGGGTGGACCTCAGAGCTGCTCACGCTTCTCAAAAATCGACGCATAACCTTTGGTGTAACTGCGTAAATACGCGACGGCAAAAGTCGTGAGCAATCTTGCAAAATCTTGGCCGGTATGTTAAATGCAGGAAAATGCAATTGGGCAAATGATGCCACCTGTATTGACACGATCACAGTGTATACATTCAGTAACACATTTAGTCAACAGACAAACCTTGCAGAACGTACTTGAATATTCATGCCGTTCGAATCAAGTTGATAACCATTGCTCAGAGCACGGAAGATGCCGTCAGTACATAAGAACAGCTCCCTTGTCCCAACCGAGTGGTATGTATGCGTCTGCACTAGGGCACCAAGCTCCTGATCTCCCCCGCGCTGAAAATATTATTGTTAGTTCACACGAACGAAAGAGCACTCCAGTTCAATCTTACCTTCTTCAACATCGGCCATATACTGTACAGTGCCTTTGGGAAAGTGCTTTCGTAGCGCCGCTTTGCAATCATAAGAAGTTTTGCGTATGCATCCGATACACCGTCTTCTAATAGAATGCGGTTCCATCCAGCTGCAACCTGCTGCTCGCTGCCGCTTGAGCCACCAAGATCACCTTCTCGAGCACCATGGCTCGAAGAAACATTCAACGCAAGCTGTTTGTCCTTTAAAGATTTCTTGAAGCAGCCATTGATGTGGACTGGTAGCCCCACCTGTTGATGCGTATGTACAATCTTGTACACATGGCCACCAAGTCGAGGCGCTGGGATTCCATCACGGAAGATATGACATGCGACACTCACGTAGGGTACCGAATGAAGCATCTCATGGACTGGGGTGCATGCCAAGTCCCGACTTCTCCCCAATCCAATATTATCTGCAAACAGCCAAGTGTCTTGATGCTGTCGATTTTCCAATTCAAGGTTGACCTTGAACTCGATTTGGTTTTCAGGGGTCACTGGGCTCTTGAAAAAGCTCTGCAGTGAGAATTTCTTCTTCCATTCCTGATTTTGACGGGTCATGTTGCGTTTTCGAAGCGTGCGCTCAGGTGAATCAAGAGACACCTCGCCGTGGCAGTGAGACGCAAACTCGGATTCCTTACCCACACTCCAAAGCGAAATATGGTGAACGGATTCAGTGAATATCAACGTCTGGTATAGCTGCGACTTCAAAAACGCAACAAGTTTGTCTGCTTTACTCGCATCCAGTGTATAAGACGACACCGTTGATCCAATTTTGCGCCAGGGGAATCGAATTAGTGTACTTTGTGTCCTTCGGGATACGTTGCTTGGACAGGAAGGAAGAGTTGTAAACGGTAGTAGCTGGTCCGGATACCGTACAAAATCTTGGCTGAGTACTTCATATCGTCGACCAATACTAGTTTCCCGACCTGATGATGCTGGCGTCGGAGTTGTGGTAGACGAGGACAAGTAACATCCCGTTGGGTCCAAAATGTAGAAACCTTCTCCACTTAGAATTTGCATGCAATCAGACGCAATAAAACCACACAGAAGCCCCGCACGCGATGACTCTCCGTGAAACAAGTTGTTAATATCGTTTTCGTTCAACACCACGTCATGAATGTGAATACACAAGGCTTCATCTTGAAGCGGTTGGAGAGACGGCTGGATTACTCGCTGCGACGAGTGATGCCGATAATCGAGAAAAAAGTCCACGTGGGTACCTCCAAATCGCTCAGCTGCAAGAATTGTTTCCCAAAGGAATGTATGGTGCCATTCTGATGAAGACGGTAATACACTCTGCAACGCACCAGCCGGTGGGCACACAACACGCCGACTGGTCACTGATGTCTGAGCAAGTTTTGAGTGCAGTGAGGCAGCACCCAACAGTCCTGCAACGCTTTTAGGGATTTTTTTGGATACAAATGTTGCTCCCCGCCGAACTTCTCGTGATTCATTCCACTCCATGTCATCAAAGGTCAGCTGTACGGCAGGGACAAGGTGATTGAACTGATCTAGCAACA
The DNA here is from genome assembly GCA_008079305.1 of Phytophthora palmivora. Lineage (NCBI taxonomy): Eukaryota > Oomycota > Peronosporomycetes > Peronosporales > Peronosporaceae > Phytophthora > Phytophthora palmivora. The sequence continues at coordinate 36,132 of VOQZ01000195.1, read as the reverse complement.
CCATATCTTGTGATACGAATGAGCCCAGCGCAGGCTCCAATGAGGATGTGTCCTCTGCGATTATGTCATAAATTTTTAGGCATGCTGCAACTTGCTTCTCGTTCAAAACTGTGTGTTGTGGTAGTCTCATGATCGCCTCCAAGTAATCAACTGTCGTAAAGGTGTCTTTCAGACCAAATGAAGTAAGAAGTGACCGGGGGATAATATGCTCACTTGGGCAGCAATACAGGAGAGGCTCCAGGTTAACGTCAGCCTCTACCGCAATTTGGCACGGGTATGCAAACCCTTTGCCTGTCCATATCCATACAGCATTCGCTAGCTTGCGATAAACAGGAGACGTTTTCCAGCCTTCTTCGTCTGTCAGCCGATAGTTTTCCAAATCCTCATACATCAAATGAATTTCCGATAACGGAAAACGCCAACTAGGAGCATTTGGCGACTTCACCGGTACGTTGGTACTTTGGGAATATTCTTCCCACTTCGAACCAATGACCTCGAGCTGTTTTGCGATAATAAAAGGGTCGACTCGATCGTTCCACCCGAACGCGGTAATGAGTTCTGTAGACGTTAACTCTCCATCCAGAATATCCATAGAAGATGAACAGAACCACTAATGCAAACGACCAGAAACATCGAAATCACGTTAGGGTCGTTAGTTGTTAGTTTGGATTAAAATGACAGCACGTACCGCATCTTTTAGTGGACGCATTTTCAATGCACTTGAGAGACGCATTTGGCTACTTCCGATTGAGCTCTTCCATGGCATTGCAGGGTCGGGTGACTCCAGGCGGACAGGCAACCACTGAACGTCTTTCAAGTCCGCCACAATATCCTGTACTGCTCGATTTTCACTATTCCCTGCTTCGTTAGTTGTAACATCACTCGAAGATGACTCTTCCATCATGGAATCGAAGTGTTTGTTGACAATTGACAGCAAACTGTGGGCCTTAACGCACGCCCGTTCGGCGGAATCTGCGCCATCTTCTTCATACATTACCTCGATGGATCGCGCACTTTCCAGCACAGCATGGCACGACAGACCTGTACGTAGTCCCAATGATCGCAGAATTTGAACTATCGACGACGTCGAAAACGCTTGCGCAGGTAGACTATTCTCCCCGACAAGTTCACTCAGCTCTCGTACACTAGGATCATGGAGCTGGTTTACTACTCGAAAAATTCGTTTTCTGGATGGGATGATAGCTTGTGATGTGATGACATCGCGAAACCGCGAGTCGATTCGCTGATGAAAAGAGTGTGCCTCCAGTGCACTGATGATAATTGAATCGACCAAATCTCTATCCTGTTTTTCCAAGACCTGCAATTGTGGAAAGACATAATCCAGCAAAATCTTTGTGTAGTTCCACTCATCAATTCCACAGTCACGAAGAAAGCTTATCAATGCTGCATTTTCAGCACGGAAAAACGAATCGTCTAGAATTCTAGTATCGGCGTCGGTATCAGGCAAGTAGCCCCCTCGCCTTAGACTGACGAACTGCGCACTGCTGTCGTTTCTGGACCCACCACTAGAAAGGGTCTTGGTGTAAACAGGAAATATTGGGAGTTCGAAGAGAATTGGCTGAAAGTCAATTGATACCGTTTCAAGTGTATTCTGAGCGAAGAAATCGCACAACAACTGCCTTTCGTCTCCCGTCGTTGTAGCAAACATTTCATTGAAGCTTTGCCTGTCATGTCGAAACTGATAGCGGCTTAGCGATGCCAGAATACCATCCGATGTCAGCTTATGAACATAGTTATGGGTCAACAACCACTGTACACTCCTTTCACCACACACATATGACGTATCCACAATATAAATACCAACTTTTGCCAGTACATTTTGTAGTTGACAGAGACTTTTCGATGACCGTGATGCTGAATCAGAGTGGTGAAGAACGAGACTAACGTTTGCAGATAGGCTAACCCATCGATTTCCTTGGTCACAAATGATGGGAACCAATGGCCATTTCATGAAGGCTTGAGGCAATAGCTCAATCGTCTGTAACTGAGTCTCCACGTACGTCCACAGTTGTCGTATCCAATCTAGTTTTACTTGAGTCTCTTCCATATCTGAAGCTGCACCGAGAGTAAATACATCTTCCTGGGTTTTGCTCCAACAACGACCCAGCACATGAGGTAAAAAGCTATCTAGAATGACTTTGAGATCTACCACGCCGAGATTCGAATTCTCATACACTGAAGGCAATTGATCAAATACCCCCCTGAATTCGCCGCGCACAACACGATGCGGAAAATCATCCAAAAGTTGTTCCTCTATCGCACCTCCAAAAAAGAAGGTCAACTGTTGGTTTTTTGTTGACTCTGCATCATCTCCCTGCATGCTCTTGTTAGTAAAACAAAGTCTTCCGAATTTCCCGTCTTTTAAGGGCAACAACGGCAGTTGGTTGAGGCTCTGAGCTGCGGTAACGATGGAAGAACCTTGATCCGATATGCAGAACTGGACCACTCGTTTGAGAACATTCTGGTCCAACGCTGGTAGGAAATTTCCTTCACGCGTTAGGCGTCGGAAAAATTCCGGTGTCATCGCCCCATAAACTGCATCAAGCTGAACCAATAAGTTCCGCAGGGACACAGGCAAACGCACTGCAGGCAGTGACGCTCTACCTAACGCAATCTCGAGTGTTTCCCAGTCGAGGAGGCTGTCGTCAATTAAAACACAAGAGCTCGGTGCGACGGATTTCCTAGGGCCTTCCACAGATTGATGCTGGGTTGTTGACGCGAAGAACATCGGCCGGTTTCTCATAATACGAAAGAGCTCAAGCGCGATACTGTTCCATGGGCCGGAAGGCAGCTTTGATGGGAAAAAGGATAAATACTGAGAAATATCCCCCTGACACATCGACTTCATTTCAAGTAGGAAAGTCAAGTAGGCCGGAGCTACTGCATCCACCAGCAGACTCACGTTCCATTCAGATCGGAGTTTTCCATCGCCACTCATGTCATCACCAATCCAAATATCGCGTCGATTCGAGGATAATTCAAAGTAGCCATTGATGTGGACTGGCAAGCCAACACGGACTGGAAGTGGCAAAAAGCAAAATGCACGCCCCTCGGTTGCCACTCCGTCAATGCGACTGGCAATACCAACCCATGGAATAAGCTTCAAAGACTCATTTTCAGCAGCACAAGCCATTTCTCGCGCCCTTCCACTACCTAATTGGTTGCATACCAAATACTTTTCAATAGTCTCCTCCATTTTATCACCTCCACCATCCTGTAATGCTGTTGGAGATATTGAATTATCAGTTTGGCCGAAGCTACTGAACAACTCCTGCAGTTGAATTTGCTGCTGTCTTCGAATATGGAGCACCTGGGTCACGGAGGGAAGTTCTTCCGTCGATGTGGAGCGCAAGCGCGCATAAAATTCCCTTTTAGCGGATAACTCCGTCGCACCAGGTGTGCTTCTCTGTCGCATGAATCGATCAATCCGCCGCCACGATTCCCCGCGATCTTCTTCGGGCACCTCTGCACCATACAAAAGCATGGGTGGTTGATCAATCTCTGATTGAAAATATACTTCCACTTTGCGAACGTTCCGAAGGAATAACATAGTGTCTATGATTGACCCTTGGAAACTTTTGAATAATTCCACAATTTCGCAGTGAGAGTAGCCTCGACGCTTGATCTCGCTGTTTTCTGCGAGAGTGTTATTACGGAGCGGAAACCGAAACAAGGTGCCCCTGTAATGGTGGTCTAAGTCGCATCCAAACACACCATTGAACGGTGCAAATTGATCTGGAAATTGCTTCACGATGCTGGCATTTGTAAAACGAATCTTGATTCCTGGGTTCGCAGCTGAAATGTTGGGCAAGTGGGTGGCGTGAGGATCAAACATAACTACACAACAACGATCATAGCGAGTAAATAATTGGTCCAATCAGTCGTAGATCAAAACAATTCAACGGGTTGTGACGTACCAATAGACTTAGCTGAAACAATCGAAGGTAGGTCGGTGAAATGGTACACTGAGTTAAATCCTAGGCCGAATCGCCCTGTTGTGGTGGCACGTTGAAGCTTGCTGGCTTGGCCAATTCGTGCAAGGTTAATAAAATCTCCATCACTGAACTCTGCATCATTGTACTGCAAGTGGATAGAACACAACGTTAGAATACATAAATTGTCACGACCCGACAAATACAAACGTACGCAATACAGTGATGGTCCCTGCCACTTCGCCATGGCCGGACTTAGAAGTGACGACGTCCCGTATGTACATCTGTTGTACAGCAAGCACACACGAGTTGCCCCTGCATCATCTGCATTTTGAATGAGTTCACTAATAATGTTCGGGCCGTCTGGATACTGCTCCAGAATATGCGCTATTCGTTTTGTTAGAGCCTCAGTCTGACCAAACGCCTCAACGTCACCTTCAGTACTGAAGGACATGGCTTCGTGGCCGCTTTCACTCAATAATTGGCTGCGCAAGGAACGAGAGCCAATTTTTGCCGCCACTTCGTTTGAGATTTTGGGGTGAACAAATCGCGTGGACCCGGACGAGGTTTCGTAGTCACGCTTATCCAACCAGGGAGCATCATCATACGTCAAATTTGCTGCGAATTCAAGTATTCCATTTCGGTCTGGGGCGAACAACTCGTAATCAGAGTGGTGTTGTAGCGTATCACTAATTAGCTGGATCAATCCAATCACTGTTGTCAGTTTATCACCCGAGAGAGGTGCTGTCTTCACGTGCTCTCCCGTTGCAGTCACCACATTTACACATTCCTTGTGCATCGCTCCAAGAACATGTACATAATCCGCCAGTGCGAACCTTTCTCGGACCCCAATTGCTCGTAAGAATGGCCGAAAATGAAGTAGCTCATTTGGAACGGCATACAAATACGGTTCCGCATTCACAACAACCACTGTTGCCACGTGGACTGCCGATACAAAGCGATCACCAACCCAAACATACTTGCCACCTCCACACAAGGTCGCCAACACCTGATTGCGGCGGTCACCTTGCTCAGTCTCGAAAAACGCAGATAGGATCTTGTATATGCTGTATACTGCGGACCAAATCACGTGGTTATCCTCATCACTACCACATTGCATATCACTATCACCTTCTCGACGGCTATCAAATATGACTGAAATGTCCTTTAACTGGGCTGCAATCGTTTCAACTGGTAGTCGTTTATCCCACCCCAGCACGCCTCGCAATATCTCGGAATGCACCGAACACTTCATAATGTGAAATTGAGACGAGCAAAGCCATAAATACTTTGTCGGGCGGGATTGCTGCGGCGACGCAACGATAATTCGCTCCCCTTGTTTGTACCATGGTGCTGCATGGTGTGGTTTTTCCTCGCACACCGGAATCCACACGATAATCGCTAACTTCGCTTTAAAATCTTCAATCTCTGCTATCTGCATCGCTTGATATTCTAGCTCTTCTGCAGTTGGCACATTTTCGTCATGTAGTATATCAAGCCCTCGTATTCTATCATCACCTAAAAAGTTCCGCAAAAAGCGCATTCCCTTGCTCTTCTTGGTTTTCTTCGTGTGATTCTGTGTTTGTCCTTGAAGTGAGATTGGCGTTACCAGTTGATCCATGTGCGCGTCAACATACTGGAAGAATTTAACGGAACGGGAGCGCAACTTTTCGCACATGTCTTCCAGATCACTCTCGTTGATTAGTCCACTGCCAGCAGCGGTAATCTTCATTTGATCCCTCTCCAAAGACACTGCTAGTGATAGAATGGAACGACGTGACAAAACGCGCTGCAGGCCAATGGATCTCAGCGCAGAAAGTGGCTGTGGATCTTGAAGCTCAAGGGCCGGGAAAAATGACTCGTCCATAATTTCCAGAAATTCGTCAATCTCTGGGTCGTATAGATCGTCAATGGATTTCAGATCTCCGGCCATTGTTGGAAAAATTACCGCATTCGTAATAGTACTCAACAAAATTCCGTCATGATCCTGCGCTAGCAGGGTAGTTAGTTCTGTCAGTAAGTGGTAGACAAATGTTATGTGTGCTTTGGGCTGGATGCGGTTGAAGCGAGGAATCAGATACTTCGCAAAATACTCCACTTTAGTGATCCTTCGAACACCCAATTGTGTCAAAAATTCCACCAGCGCTGAGTCACCTTCCTTCACAACAACGAAATTATCGTCGAGGAATTTCGGAGCAATACCCATGCATAATAGTGGCTCTTGATATCGTTTCTTGATTTCCGTCAACGAAACAAACGCTGGGGTAAAACCACTGTCCACGTATTCGGAATCGTCCTCACCTTTGAACCAACTAACGTTGCAATCTTCGACATCATTAACATTTCGAAACCCTGGGAAAATCGGTAGATTGCAGCAGATCTGTTGCTTTTGGTTCGCACTGATGTCCTCAATCGCTCCGGACGTCAGAAACTTAAGCAAATGCTCGCGGTCCGAGCGATCAGTACGTTCAAATAGTTTGTTCACATGAACTGGCGACGCAAACCCTGTGCTTAGGATAGCTCCAATACACGACAACACACCGACAGGGGTAGGCTGATGAATGTACTGCCAAATTTCCGGATTGGGTTGGAACAATGCGAACAGATTTGGTAGGAGAAGACGCACTTGAAGCTTTTGTAAACACCGGAGGCAACCGTCAGGGATAAGCTCAGTACTCAGCACACCTGCTGACGCACTCAATTGCGTCAATGTATCCGAAGACGTTGGGACAATTGGCCATTTATCCTTAAACGCAGAGAGATGCTTGCTCGTACCAATGTATTTCCAGAGCTGTCGAAACCATTCCTCGTCTGGAGCATCTCCATTTGTTGTTGCAGTCCAAGGCACTACCAGCTTCCCAAACCACGCACCAGGCAGTACGACTGCAAGCATATCTTCAAAGCCCTGATAGTCCATCTTTCTCACATTAAGCTGTTTTTCTGCCGTATCCGAGGATAACAGCCTCAATCCATCGGCACTAATAGCCTCAATATCCACCAGATAGCTTCGTGCTTTCCTTAGTATTTCCAATTCCACGCGGCTTGGAATAAAAAAAATTGTGCTGACTTCTCCATTTACAGTAGATGGATTTGGATTTTGAAGTAACCAATTGAGCGCTGTTTCCACTTCATTATTCCCCGCGACTGATAGCGCGTAAGCAGCGTGCTGTCGTGAGAACCCCATGGAGCACAAGTATTCGAGTTCACTAGGATTAAATCTGGTGCAGCTGTCAAATTTTCGGAGAGTTCCATCAGCCACTGGAAGAAAGTTGACCTCGACAAGAGCATTTACACAATCTGGTTCCAAATCACTCAGTATAAAGCTGAGTAGACATTCAGTAGCTTCTCGGTTACCTGCATGACTAGAATGCTTCGTTTTATAAGCCACCCGCACAGTTTGTGGTTCAACGTATGAGGGAACAGTTCCCGTTTTTACCAATACCCGTTCAAGATCTTCACCTAAGTTTCGGACCACAGGAAATCCATCATCAATCAGCAGCTGTTCTAGCTGCTTCGAATTGGAGTAACTGCTTCGAACTACCATGCTTTCTGCTGGAGACACCCATTGCCCACCTCCAATTTCACTGTACAAGCACGGTTTAGTGCGAATCAGCGAGAAAAACGCGTGTGTTAGGGTGTCCCAGGGTGCTGGCGGGATTGCATGCGGCAACAGTAGGACGTGTCGGTCAGGCTCCATATGTTGTTTGTCAGCCAGATGCAAGATCGCTCGAGCGTAGCACGGCGCAATAACGTCGCGAAGCAAGGCTATATTCCACTTGGCACGAAGCAGTCCGTCTCCGCTAAGACCCTCGCCAAACCAAATGTCTCGTCGATTTGATGACAACTCAAAGTATCCGTTCACCTAATAAAAATATTTTGAAAACAGATTCGTTAATAATTGCGACCAGTATAGGTATTCTCACACAATCAATACAGTACTTACATGTACAGGCAAGTATGTATGTGTTGGTAATGGCAAGAAACAAAAAGCCAAGCCAGACGTAGCAAAATTTGCGGAATTAGTACTCGTTGACACAGCTACACCACCCCATGGAACGAGATTCTGGTTCGCATTGGCTGGATCACAAGCTATCTCTGAGCATTCCCCACCTCCAAGTTGATTCATGATTAAGTACTCGAAGTTTTTCGTCAATTTAGCAGCACTATCCCGAGATTCGATTTTTAGTGGGTAGTCGCAAATGATTCCTATCCATGATCCATGTAACAAATAGTTAGTAGATGCTCTCAAACCGGTTAAGTGCTCGGTAGTTGACAATATTACAGCATACCATCAATAGAAAAGCGTTTGGTGGGAAAGTGTTGAGGTGATACCAAGCTTGTGTGCTGTAGCGACCGTTTCGCTTGAATCTCTGATGTCATGTTGTTGATCAGTGCTTCATGTAGAACAGTTGGCGTTCCATTACCAACTCTCCATTCCCATAGCGATATTTTACATACATTGCGCAGAAACAGCAATACAGTGGGCAAACTATCGGCAAATTCCTCTAGCATTTCTGCCATTTTTGCGGGAGTTTGGGCACGATTAGAGAGCTTGCTATGTTGGGCTTGCTCTTCCGTTCGAAGCGCAAGACGGAAAACAGTTCCCTTTAAAGACAAGAACAGAGTTAGTGACTATCAACATAGTTGTTTAGCAAAATCAGCATTTAACGACATACTGAAAACGACCCGGAAAAATTGCAGCCAAAGCATCGGAACGGAGTGATTTGGTCAGGAAAATTGTTCACCAGGTCTGGATGCGCAACAAAGTCAATCATTTTTCCTGGGTTGCTTGGGTTTACATTCGGTAAATGGCAAGCCTATCATTATGAACAGGAACATATGGCATCAGTTTACCATAACGTGAAATATTGCAAGAACCAAGCATACCTGAGGGTCAAAGAAGACCAGCTGCGAGCCGCTAACAAACGCGGGGAGGTCAGTCACGTGGTAAACTGTACACAGATAGCAAGTCAGAAACAACAGCATCCACGATTGAGCACCTAAAGCGTTTCACCAACAAACTTGCCGTACCCGAATTAAAGCCGACACCAAAGCGTCCTGTCTTCCACCCTTTTGAATTGTCTTTCTTCAATGAGTCTCCAATGCGCTAGACGTCCAAACAACGCTCCCGTGTGAGTCATAATTTCCACTAACAATGAGTTCGTTCCGTTCTACCTGGATCGACTGAAAGTCAGCATCAGTGAACATAGCGTTGTTGTGTACCAGCAGCGACGGACCTGGACGCATTCACAGCCCAAGCAGCACAGAACTAGCATCAGTAATTACACTAGCACAACACCCTCTCACATCTCCTGACCTTGGAACGGCGCGAGCTTCTCGTACGCGAGTCCTGTCGCCTCGTGCTGACGATAGTCCAGACATAAGTTCACCTCGGTAGCTCCAGCATCGTCGGCGTTCTGCACCATCTCCTTAAAAATGGACGTGCCCTCTGCAAAGAAAATCAACCCAGAAGGAGAAAGATCAGGATTTTAACCCTTCTCTGTGTGCTCTTCGGAAGGTAAAGAAGACAAGAGATATACCAGGGTAGTTGCGCAGGATCTCGCGGATGCGCACCGTGAGGTCGATCTTCTGGCCGAAGTCATCGCCGAAGTACACGTCCGAGTCCATCGCGGAGCTGCAGAATTTGAGCTGCGAATTTGGGTTTCTGTGAATTTTACAGGTGTTACGTTTAAAACACTTTCGGGGTGGTGTTTAAAACTACGATAAAACAGAACCGAAAGAACAAAAGCCTTCAAGGATACATGCATCACCCAAATTTGCCTTCGCTCTTTTCCGTGCAAGCAAGTCTCTTATTGATTATGAATCGTTCAGGATCAAGACGGTTCTACGGTTAACTCACGGACCGCCGACAGCCTTCCCGTGATTGGATTTGATAGGGACAATACACTGCGTGCGGGCTGTTCTACACCTTTGCCCGCCCAATCTTAAGTAAAACATCGATCAAACTTGGCAGCTTTTATTTTGGGGAGAGGTGGGATGCCCAATCAAAGGGTCCCACTCTTTTAGTGCGTTCAAAGTTGGCTAATCCTCGGTCAAAGTTGGCAGTTTTACTTACTTCAAGCGCCGTAGGACATATCTTCATAGCGGATCGCGGCGTTTACGAAGTCTCGTGCGTGCAGATCCATTGTCACCACAAGCTCCTGGGTAATCTTCGGCATGGAGACGTGAACAGCGCGCTCCAGAAGTCGCATCCTTGCTTCAGTCATCGAAATCAAACTGCTGGTAGCCGTTCGCGCCGTCGGCGCCTGAGTCATCTCGGGGCGCATTAGCGCCAGATACCCTTTGATGTGTGATTTCAACACACTGAAGCAGTTTTCGATGGGGTTACACATCGGGCTGTAAGGACCCAGACGGAGCAGCACAAGGTTGTCGCGAGTAGTAACGAGCGTCTCTGTCTGGCTGTGCGAGGGCGCGTTGTCGAACACAACAACAATCTTCTAGCCAGTGAAGTCGTGCTTAAAACGTCAGAGTATTTGACAGCCGCATACAACTCATCCACGAAGTCGTCATTATCTTGCATTTTAATGCTGCCGCGTCGGGTGCGATACGCAACCACTCCAAATACCGAGGAAACGGCGCATTGAATTTGCAAGTTAGTTCCATTCGTCGGAGGAAGCTTTTCGATAACTCGCTTTCCCTTCTTTGCACGACCATGAGAACGCTTCGTTTACAAATTGTAATTAATTTCGTCAAAGTAAATCATGAGGTTACCTAGCCTGTGGTGTTCAACCAAAGCTTCAGCAAACTGCTTACGCCTCTCCTTGGTAGTCTCGTGTGACGATGTGTAATGGACCCTCCATTTACATAAGTAGCTAGACATCTTTCTGATATTACATAAGTAGGCATTGTGGCGAAGTGGTTCTGCGAAATCGCAAGATCGCAGGAGTCCTCTTGCACACTGCGCCCGAACTGCCGACTAACGGAGGGGGTACTCCGATCTTCCGTGAAGTTACTTGGTCTCACCTTGTGTACCCGTCGGTGGGACTGATCGCTCCTCGGGTGATCTCGATTAGACGCGCTTGTTGTCGATCTTGCTGTCTGACAGGACAGCGGGAAGGGTGGCAGCAGAGGGGATATTTCTACTCGCTGCGCCGCGTAGTTATCGAGCTTCGATCTTGGATGCACTTGGTCGATCTTGTCCTGACCAGTGTTGATCTTAGCTCGGGGGGTCTTGTGGTCGGTGTGTGACCTTAATCCAATGGTTCCAATACGTGCTTGCCGCTTCCTATAGCGGGGTCTTGAGATTTGAGGGTTGACGAGCGTCCAGCCAAGCAATCTGGGCGTAGGGGTTCTACTTAGTGTCGATCTTGATCCTGCGCGACGTCGGGAGGGCCAATCTTGTATATCCCTACCCGGAATAGCGAAGGAGAAGGAAGACTTGTGTAGTAGAAGGTAAAAACAACTCTGAATTAATGGTTAATGTCCTATGTCTCCCATCTGTGGCTATCCATAATGCACTGGCTCCATAATACCTATAATAAAGCTAAGATCGACATTTACCTGTCAGGATCGATATCGCGTGGGTAAAATCGTCTTGGGCAGGGATGATGGCACACGCATTCACTGGGTCATTATAGTGAGTGTCATTATATCGAAGATCACCGTAGAGAGGGATTGCTCTTGATCTCGATTGACGGGACGAGATCGAGATCGGAAAACTTCTTTTCTGCTTCACCACAGCATGATCGGCACACAACTAGCGTGTGCTGACTCGTCATCCTCTGATTGGATGAAAGTGGGGGAGCCAGACCCCACTTTCAGCCAATCAGCTGTCGACCTTTATTTGAGTGGTTCACATTGGTCCTAAGGGCTCGCACCCCGGGCTAATAATAAATCAGAGTTGATACTTAGTTCTCAGTCTTACTGAGAACAAGACGCTTCCTCGACAGCTAGGTGTAAGCCAATGACGGACATACACCAGGCCCGTTACGCGATGTGCCTTCGAATTTTCTAGGCACACCCGCAGCTGTCCAGCCGGGACAACCCAAGCAGACTGATTCGGACAAGATATGAAGGTTTTCAGGGTGGGTATTGAGTGGGACACCTGGGCGAATTGATGGTTTGGACTTTGGGGATGCAGATGTTTGGTTACGGAGAGGCTCACAGGTTGGAAGCGTACGCCCTGAATGGTTATCACATTCAGGAGGCAATTATGACGCTCAGTCCGACCGCCGACTCCTTGACGGCAGGTATCCAAGAGAAGGAAGCAAGTGCCCTCGGTGAACGTATCTCGAGGAGCAGCCTACCTTGACGGAGCCGAACATCACCCAAGACACCCCGGAACTCCAAGGTTTCCACAATTACGACCCAACCTACACATGTAAACCCCAAGACTGTCTCCCATATCCTGAATGTTCGATCAAATACCGGATACAAAGACACCATCCAAAGTTACGATGTACATCCTGAATGACAAAACACCCCGAATGATCAAGTGACGGTCCAAGAACAAGACCGAAGATCAAGTAGTCGAAGATAAGTTCAGTCCGGAAGTCGGTTCGCTGACATTCAAGCAGAGTCAGGACAGCGTTCCCCGAAGGAAACGCAATCAGATGACAAAACCGTGCAAGGACAAGACCCGTGCTGCTGATCTCAGAAGAGACGAGACATCGCTGATGAGTGTATGCAGATCCAAGTTCGACGTGACATTCCAAGTATAATGAGACCAAGTCTACCCGAGTGTGACCTCACGAAGTAAAGGAAGACCGCCAAAGAAGTACCAAGACTACCAAGATTGAAGAAGAATTTAGAATGCCAAGAGGTAGAAGATAATTTTAAACAGAGTTTGTTTTGCGTTGGGAAGTACAAGTGATTTCGAGTTCGCTTTGTATTGGGAAGCTTAAGTATCGACGCACAGACAACCTAGGGAGGTCGCCGTACTTTTTAACACATCTCGTCAAGGAAGGACTACCTGGAGGACCGCTCAAATTAGGAGGGCCCCAGAGCGAGGACGATTAAGGCCACGCTAACCGCGTGAAAACTCTCAACACGTTCAAGTCGATTTAACTAGGGAACCAGTCGGCTTGAATACTCGGAGTGATCCAGTTATTTTATTTGCTAAGTTGCTAGTGGACACTCCGAGTGCCCCTTGCATTTCATATTCATTTCCCTGCGACCTTAGGAGTTTGGTAGTGATCACCCCTAGGATTTGACTGTTGATTACTGTGTGTTTAGGAAAGACATTCTATTGATTCCCTCGAGTATTTCGAGGGTGGTGCGCGTAGGTCATCCCGAAATTTACTTGTATTCGGGCGTGCTGACTAACTGACAGGCTGCATATTGTGTATTCAAACTCTGTATTGTTTTAGATTATCTTTTGGGAAGAAGGTCTTTACTCGTGATCTCTTAACCCACATTCAGGACCCCCAGGATATGTACAACCTGGAAGTTCTTACATTTTCTGTGTGTCTATCTTAGGAATACAAATACCCGGTGAAACCCGGTCCGCCGAATTAATCGACACCTATAGGGATTGCACAAGGTCACACGCCAACCTGGATCGAGTCTAGTACTTGATCCAGGACCTGTACTACCCGAAAAGTCAGTTCTTCTCGAAGGACCACCCCCCTTTTCTGGCGCGCTATACCTTGGGCGGTAAAACTGTTCACCCACTTCGCCACACTCGTTGCTGCATGTGGTGGTCTCGATGCGCGTCTGTAGTTTCACAGGATCCACGTTAGTGTTAACAATAACATAAGGATAGCATACACGTCTGCGGCTCACCTGCTTCGCGGTGTACAGCATGTCCAGCAAATGACGCGAGATGGTAGACGTTGAGAGGTTCACGTTGAAATCCATCCCAATGAATTCTTGTAGCGTTCGCAGAGTGTACAAGCAGCAATCATTGAGGTAACCTTCCGAAACTTCCTTGATCGCGGGAGTAACGTTGACGCACCAAGTCTCAAGCCCTTCAAACGACTATGACTTACCAGACACTCGGCCGTCGAGCGCTTGAACCCGTTTAAGCGAACGACTTCACGCCAGTCTCGTCCAGCATGGTATGAGTCGAGGACACGTCGCCGTTCGTCGTGGGACTTCTTCTTGAGCGTGGCGTAGGAAGGAGTTTGCGGCGTCTGAGGCAAATTGGCGAATGATGACTGCTCCGCTTGCGCTCGAAGACGGCCAGGGACGGATTCTCTCGCCTCCACTTAATTTTCGCGCGTGCTAAAACTAGGTAACCGCGAAAGATGCATCAGTACACGTCAGCTTTTTGCCAGATTTGGCCAAGGATTTGCCAACTTTGAATGCACTAAGAGAGTGGGACCCATTTGATTTGGACATCCCGCCTCCTCCCAAAGTAAAAGCTGTCAAGTTTGATCGATGTTTTACTTAAGATTGGGCGGGAAAAGGTGTAATATCGTCACTGTCGAGTGCAAGTGTATCGTTCTCACAGACAGTGATGACTTCGTACAGGTCGCTATAGGAAGGTGCCATCTTCGCTTTTTACTCTATGTCATTGCAAAGAAAAACCTGATCAACAGGAATGTAGGCCCAGTCATCTGCTCTATTTCGCTTGTATTACTCAACACACTTTGCACATCGATGATCAAGTTGCATCTGACCGCCATTTGAGCTGGTGGTGCGTTGTGCATGCTGTGATGAGCTGCTCGAATCTCAATTGTAACGTTATGGAGAACACCTCCAGCCAGCCGTCGTCTTATCTCTTGTGCCCTGATTTTGTCGCTGCTAACAATATGTAAATACTCAATTACATCGATTGCTTGCGGGTTTCGCGTTGGTTGGGATTGCTTCAATTCTGTAAATAGCAAAGAACTGAAAGAAATCCTTCTTGGCTTTAGTGATACGTGGATATCGCTGAAGTCACTAGCTTATGGAAGCCAAGACGAAGTTATTCGAGTGCGCCTCGAACTGAGTAGTTATGATGTAGTGCCTCGCGCTAAGTAGAATTGAAAATGAAAGGAGTTGTGGCTATCTATCTTCATAGACTAGCTCAGCATGCATGGGCACTGGGCTTCCTGATCGTTGGTTAGTGCCCTTTCAAATCGTGCAAATGGCGGTTGTTGTCGTCACTAGTAGTTGCTCGCATCACTGCAGTGATCGCAGGTGGCACAAGCTGGGATCTCCAACACTACTACTCGACAGTAGCAGACTGGGTAGTTAGTTAATGAGGCCGAATGCACTACCACTAACTTTGTCATGGCTACTTTGCAAGTGTGCGATTTGCTACCGAGTGGCTTGGTCATTGTGGCGGCCTTCATTTCGGTGGTAGGGCAATAATGCTGTTATCCTCGTGAATGGCGTCGCGGATGAGGTGAAATTTGATGTTTATGTGCTTCATACGGGTCATCGTCACGTCATTATCCATATTCTTGATCGCACATTAGTTGTTAATGTGTAAGATGACACAGTCCTAGCTCATCGATAAACTGCTTTATCTATAAACAATCTTGTACTGCTATCATTTCCGCGATATACAATGCCTCTGCTGTAGATAATGCTACGGTACTTTGCTTCTCACCGTACAAAGAGATGATCATGTTGTTCATAGTCAGTAGTCCACCGGACGTCAACTTTGTGCCATTCCCACGGGCTCAGTCAGTGTTACTACAAATGGCAATATCTACGCACTTCGGTGGTGCTTTGGCCAAGGGTATACGAGTTTCAACTCACGTGAACCGTTAAGGTAGCGGAGGTGTAGTTTCACTGTAGTCCATTGCTTGGTTGTAGGAGCAGATACGAATCGTGCGAGATAACTTACTGTCATCATAAAATCAAGGCGAGTGCACGTACTGAGCCACAATAGTGAATCAATAGTCTCTCGCATGATGTTTGTGTCGAAAACCGGCTAAGCCACGGAACAACTCTATTGGCGTAGTCACCGGACGGCAGGTCTTCATGCCCAGTTTCACCAACAACTTGTCAATATTGGCAGTCTGGTATAGATAGATGCCTAAGTCGCTTTGCTCATTGTTGATCCCAAGAAACTTCTTGCTGAACCCAAGTCTTTGATCTAATATACTCCGACAATTTCTTCATCACCCAATCTGAGTCGCTCTTCTGTTGAATAATCACCACAATATCATCTACGTAGAGACCGAGTGCCGTTGATTTATTGTCCTTGTATCTGAAATAAAGAAATGGATCGACTCTGCTGCTCATGAATCCCAATTCGTGTAAGTATCTGTGGGTAGTATCATTTAGAGCTTGCCGCTTTGCTTCAGACCGTAGAGACGCTTTTACAACCGTAGACACTTCCCTTCGGGTATCAAGACCCCGCAAGGAGGTTCTATATAGATAGGTCGGTCTAATCCTGCTTGGAGGTACGCGTTGGGTAAATGATGTTGAGGAAGAATGTGCAGGGTGAGCTGATGAAGAAGGCTTCTTGACGAGGTTGCAAAACCAAGAGTAAGTTGAATTGAATAAGTTTAAAGTCCTACCTGTTGCTTACTCTGCCTGCACTACCTTCTGCTTCATGAGCAGCAGCCTCCTATCCCAAAACAGATATTCAGCTGTTTAAGAAAAGTAATGGCTGGGAGACTCGAACCCACAACATAGACATTGCTAGAGTCGCTACTAAACCGACTCGCCACCATGTGACAATCTTATCCCTGTTCTGTCCAATCCATCGTAGCTTCCCAGCCGCACGATGGGGAGGTGCAATCAGAAGCAGGTGAATTTCGCGAATATCCTTGCGCATACGCACGCGCCATCACACCCGCCAACATTTGGTTCGACACCTTGACGGATGATAACTTTCCATAGTGCGGTTAGAGTGACAATGAACCTGAGACTTGCGATGGCTAGTACTGGCGCGAAAGTCGCAACAAATTCCACACCAAAGTTTTGGCTGAAGTCACAAGCAACTACCGAATTTCGCGTTAGGGTAGCCCCCTTGTGAGCTCACCCAAAGGGGGCTTACAAACCGTTGCATCAACAATTGCTTGAGTGGCAACCTATTGACATAAATTCCACGCCAGAAGCATGCCGTTGTCAGAATAGCCCGTTAAGTAAAAACAACTTGAATTGCATGCCGTATCGCAGATGAGCGATTTAGGAATCGATCTTTCAGTCATCCCAGGTGGCTACACTTGTGTGCTGCAACTGTGTGGTGTTGGCGTGGACAAGCCTATATTCGACGTATAGAGCGTCGCTCCATTGGGCTTCAACTATACATGGCACTACTGTATGTCTTCTCGTTCTGACACTGGCACATTGACCTCGGGTGAAGTCGCTGTCATTTCCTCAGCAGCCCAGCCATCGTAGTGAGCACGAACCGATCCTTTTATAGCGCAACTTGAATGGACCAAATTAGGGGGGGGCAACCCTAAAGAGGTATAACAAAAAATATGCCATCAAATTGACTATGGAAAAGCTGTCTGGGGGAGCTACCCTTAAGCTGCAAATTTGGGGGCTACCCTAACGCAAAATTCGGTAGGTGTGCTTTGAATATCTAACTCGCCGCGACTTACCTTAAAGAGCCTTTTGGCACTGGCCAATTTTCCATTGTGGGAAACATCAACAATTTCCCACGTAGCGTTACTTGCAATGGCTCAAAGCTCCTCCTGCTTCGCGCGTTTCCATTCATACCAGTGAGGATTATTCCTTGCCTGTTTAACTGATGTTGGTTCCTGAATGCGATCGCTTTCGTGCAGAGTCTTAAACGCTTCATCACTGTCCAACCCAATGGTGAACAAGGTAGAGACCGGCGTGGCGACCTCATTGATAAATGATTGAGGCAATTTAAAATCGTCGTTTGGTAATACACGGCCGACGCGGTTCAAGCCGAAGATGCGTTAGATTGCACGAGAATTTAGGTGGTGTTGATCTGACGGATTGCCATGCCGTACGTCATCATTTTCGTCATTGGGATTTGGCTCGTCATTACTATGCGATGAGTAGTTGCAGATAGAGCTTTGTCATTGATGCTATATCTGGTTGGATCGTTGCTCTGATACGCAACGACAGCGTCCATATATCGCCCCACAGCTCCTGAATCCAAGCAACCAACATTCTGCTCGTGAGTTGTTGAGAAAATCCACTTCGTTCGTGGAATGTATACGTGGTACGCTTTCTTCAGGTCAATGCCGATGATGACTCTTTTTACGCACGTTTCTTTGCTGATTTCTTTGCTGCATGCGTGGTGTGATTCGTGCACTTAGCACAGAAACGCAGGATGTGAGAGACATCGGGCACTTTGTCCGTCAGTGTCTCTATTGGAGAAGCATGGTTAGCATTTGCTCGGACCGGCAAGTAATTTCAGATGTAGTTGGTGTATAGCACTTCGTTGCCCCAGAATCGCTGAGGTAGCACCGAAGCTCATAATATTGCTCGGACTGAGTCCATCACGGTCCTATGAAATCGCCCTGCTTTCCCGTTGGAAGACGACATCCCCGCCTCTGTGATTTGGTGTCCAATTCCACGACTCAACAGAAATCGTTCAAGATGATTACTCCCAAATTTCACACCTCCATCGGAACGGATCGCCTTACAACCTTATCATGCTGTTTTCAAACTCGCAAACCAAACCTCGAGGTGACCTTCAGCGTCACTCTTTTTACGAAGTAAGTAGAGCGGTTGCATGATCTAAAATGGTCAGAATGTGTCTATGACTTATACGGTCAGGCGCCATATCTATCTTTTCAGTCAACACACAACGCTGCTCCAGGTTTGCCGGTTGGAGCCGATGTCGAAGCGCCTAGTTTGGTTTTGGCGCGTCTAGCTTGCTTAGATTCTGCACAGTTCATGCAGACATCAACGCGTTCGTTGGATGCAACCATACCTTCGATCAGGTTCTCATCCAACATACGCACAAGATCTCATTAATTAACATAGCCCAGTCGTTCGTGCCATTGTTGCATTGTGTGGAGGTCGTCACCTAAGCAAATGTAACTGCTCCTTCTTCTATCCCTACAGACCAAAGTCCTCCTTTAGGTGGTCGATCCCCTTCTTCAGGGATGGCGGATAGAAGCGTAGCAACAAGGTCTAGACATGCGTGATTTCCAGACACTTCCATGACTAACTGGTTTGGTCATCCTCCATGAGACTCTCGATGAAATTAAGATATTCGAGGTAATCGTGCCACGAGTCTCCTTCTCTTTTTTATTGCACAGCATATTAGTGCTGAGTTCCGGTTGAGCTTGCAACCAAATTCGGTACTCACTGAGCTCTTTACCTCGAAGTTCAAGATCTTCATGGCAGCTTTGGAGAACGCGATGGGCCAAAGGATCAAGCGTCTGCGCTCGGAAAATAGTGGAGAGTACACAAGTCCACAGCTCAAGGCCTACCTCAACCACTGCGTCATCAAACATGAGAAGACGGTGCCTTACACATCTCAGCAAAACGGACTTGCTGAGCGAATGAACTGGAGCCACGTGGAGATGGCTCGCGGTATGCTCTACCATGAGAGCGTTGCCAAGAAGTGGTGGGTAGAAGCTGTTAAAGTTCGATGCGAAGGCGTTCAAGTGTCGATTCATGTGATATGAAGAATGGGCGAAGGGATACCGTGTCATAAACGCGATAACGGGAATGGTGCAAATCGAGCGCACCGTCAAAGGATTACATATGGTCATGTAATAGTTCTTCAAGATGAAATGAAGAAGCAACAATCTCTCTTGTACTAGCTAGAAACCGAACGGTGAACACACGGCAGATCGTTCCGGTCGATACTGAAAGTGGTGACGTTATTCCACTTCAACATGACACGGTGATGGACGGTATGATAGTACCATACGGTTCTACCCATCCCATGATTACTGGCTCGCGCACTCGCCACATTGACGGGACTGAAGATCAAGATGAAGCCAGTGCATGCAAGAAACAATGGTGGCATCATCGACGCATGGAACCACGAAACTACAGAAAAGGATGCAAGGCAGAGCTCAGGTATAACGAAGGCCAGCTCACAATTGAGATCGGCCAAGCTGTGGCTGCAATGGAAGGTGCTCCACGGTCATCCGGCGAAGCCACGACAAGCGTGGACGCAAAAGAGTGGAAGAAGGCTATTGCAAGTGAACTGGAGTCGCTCACTGCAAACAAGGCCTGGAAGTTGGTACCAAGACCAAAACACCTGCGCCCGATTGGTTCTCGGTGGGTGTTCGCGTTGAAACGCAGATCTACATGGAGCTTCCCTACCAAAGCTTCTGTCTTTGTCGAATACGAAAGGAGAAGGTGACGTCGTGTGTTTGCTGTTCCAGAATCTATGTGGGCTTAAGCAAGCGTCACGTGTGTAAAACGAGACCATAGACGCACATCTCAATAAAATAGTGTTCAAGGCTGCTGATGCAGACCCATGTGTCTACACAAGAGGTGAACGTGATAGCGAGTGCATCGTGTGTCTCTACGTGGACGACATGCTGGTCGCGTCACGTGAGAAGGACATTATCGCGTCGGTGAAGGCAGGAATTGTTGAGATATTTCGGATCTTAGAACTCGGTTATGCGCGCTTCATTCTCGGTATTGAGATCGACTATGATATGGGACGGAAGGCGTTGGGCCATTTGCCAGCAAGCGTACACCGAGTGTATAATCAACAGGTTTGGTCAAAAGTACGCGAAACCAAGCCTCACCACACTTGACCCGAGTGACCACTTTACTAAGAACGGCAAACCACAGATCCATCAAGACAAGGCGAAGATGAAGTCAATGCCATACCGGTCACTAGTGGAAAGGCTAATGTACCTAGCGTCCGGGACACGACCTGACATCGCTGTCGTGTGTTCGGTGAGCAGGATGATTCTCATGATGTGCGGTGATGTGGTGTGGCGATCAACGTTCCAGAAGACAGCTGTTATAAGTTCAGCGGAGGCTAAAATTATGGTGTGTCAAGGAAGTGGTGTGGATGCGACGTCTACTGCAGGATCTCGATGCAGAAAAAGAAGAACCCACGGTTACTTACGTGGACAATCAGGGTACAAAGACTTTGCAAAAACGTTGGTTATCTATAGAGGACCAAGCATATTGATGTCCGGTATGATTTTGTTCGCGAGAAGGTCATAAGTAGTGAGGTCGAACTAGTCTTTGAACAGTCCACAAATCAGCTCGCTAACTTCCACACCAAGCGCCAAGGTTCTCCGCTACTTAATAGTTTGTAGCAACGTCGGACCGAAGCTTTAGACATCGAATTGAGGGGGGTGTTGTGGTTGCAGTTCGCTGTCTACTTTGTTGGACTCTGCTTTTAGGCACGCAGCCTGCACGTGATTGGCGCGTGGCTTTTGGGGCCTGCAGTTGAATTGAGGTGAATAGATCAATATGATTGGAGGATCATCTTGAATCGCGATCGGCGATTGGTTCATGACTTCATCTTATGAATACTCCATGCACATTGATGGCACCACGCGATGCACATCACTAGATAACCGTTTCTGCTACGCAGAGCGTTCCCGCTACACATTACTTACTAAAATCAAGTCAAATATGAAACAAGGGAAGACACTAGGAGAGCTGCATGTGCAAGACCGAGCAAGCATGGTTAGAATTTCTAACTCAATGAAACTCACTTCCAAATCTACTTCTTTCGGTTATCATCACTACAAGTCTTGTTCGCAAACCAACACTCCTAATCGGTTATGAGCCCAAGCTACGCTGACACGATCAAGCTCGTGGAAGATAACTACTCCCACTGGAAGTTCAACATGAGGATGAAGCTTGCTCGGAAGGGTTTGCTCCCGCAGATCGTCAAGCCCGAGTATGACCAACTCAGCGATCGCTCCACGACAGAATGGAAGACCAACGACTTGAAGCACTTGGTGTTATTGCTGGAGACGTAAGTCTCACATACCAAGTTTACATCCGTGAAGCGTTGGGCAGTCTCACAGGACAGCGGGAGAGGTGGCAGCAGCAGGGATACTTCTACTCGCTGCGCGTGGTAGATATCGAGCTTTCGATCTTAGGTGTCCTAGATCGATCTCGATCTGGCCAGTGTCGATCTTGGCCTGGGGGCGTCTTGTGGTCGGTGTGTGACCTTAATCCAATGGTTCCAATACGTGCTTGCCCCTTCCTATAGCGGGGTCTTGAGATTTGAGGGTTGACGAGCGTCCAGCCAAGCAATCTGGGCGTAGGGGTTCTACTTAGTGTCGATCTTGATCCTGCGCGACGTCGGGAGGGCCAATCTTGTATATCCCTACCCGGAATAGCGAAGGAGAAGGAAGACTTGTGTAGTAGAAGGTAAAACAACTCTGAATTAATGGTTAATGTCCTATGCCTCCCATCTGTGGCTATCCATAACGCAGTGGCTCCATAATACCTATAATAAAGCTAAGATCGATATTTACCTGTCAGGATCGATACCGCGTGGGTACAATCGGTTTGGACGAGGATGATGTCACATATATTCACTTGGTCATTATAGTGAATGTCACGATGCCGAGGATCACCATAGAGGGAATTACCCTCGATCTTGATTGACGTGGCAAGATCGAAGCCGGAAAACTTCCTATCTGCTTAACCACATCAGTCCGCTCCGGATTCTTCGACGCACCCCGTTGTGGC
This sequence comes from Phytophthora palmivora, assembly GCA_008079305.1. Taxonomy (NCBI): domain Eukaryota; phylum Oomycota; class Peronosporomycetes; order Peronosporales; family Peronosporaceae; genus Phytophthora; species Phytophthora palmivora. The sequence continues at coordinate 13,711 of VOQZ01000195.1, read as the reverse complement.
GTGATACCAAATGATGTCTTGGTCGCCGCGTTGGTGAGATATGATATACACACCAAACCCACTTAAATGAAGACTTGACCGCATCATCCACTTGGAGTCAGGACCGGCGTCGGTGGTGGAGCCAGAAAAGTCAGCTAGGTTTAGATCAAAGTTTTGCAAAATCTCGATAATCCATCGGTCGAACGGCGCACGGTAGGTTTCGCAATGGTCGCCGTACATTGTTCCGAGCAAAACAGACCTATATTTCATTTTCGTCTAGGAGGTACACGCGCAAGCCCAAAAACTTCAAGCCTGGCTTCGACTTACAACTCCATAAATCGACAACCATCAACAGAGAAACTACCTTTTTGATGCAGTTGCTCACCATGTAGTTCGCTGCAGCTCGCCGTGATGAGTCGTATAGCTCTGGTATAGCCCGGGATACCGTCTATCGATTGATTGTTGCTCAAAATTCCTCCTTCACGACCAAAACAGCAATCACATCGTAAGGTGCTTTATGGCGTTGGAAGCATTACCGTGAAGCTGAATAATTTTGTTCTCTCGCTGACAAGAACAGATCCTCATGTAAATCCACCCCATGTATAATTTCCAATGTTATAATTTGTTAAGTCAATAATGTGCAATCGGGTTGGTTTGGTTTGCTTCAGGAGTGGGTTTCCCATCGGCAGTGATTATATCACCATTGAGTGTGGAGGTACATGCACACCATTGACAGTTTATGTTGCGCCAACACGTTTATGTTGCCGTATAATTAAGTGTGTAACACATATATTTCCTTGATGACCTGATAAAATACTGGATTACGTGATAAAATACAGCAGCTGGATGGCAAAATCGGTGCAACCGATGCGGGTCTATACGCATCAGTCCAGCTCGAACTTTAGGCTCGCAGTACATCATATTCTGTTAGGCAATTATGACGGGCCGCAGCCGTATTTAATTTTTTCTTACTGAATGTGGTCCACATCATTCAGAAGGCTAACGGTCGACAGGAACAGGAAGCTCCAAGCTAGTGCAATGTCTTCATGCAAGCGCCCACGAAGGGATGAAGATCAGCATGAAAGCAGTGACGTAAGTTCAAGGGATGGTGGAAATCGTCAACGACAAGCTACATCCAGCGCTACCGTTGCATCGGCAGTAGGTCCTGGAAGAGAACTTGCTGATACAATACCAATGTTCCTCGTAAAGAAGATGGTGTTGTCTCGCATTCTGGAATTGCAACGCCGTGAAAAAAAGTTGGAAAACGATCGCAGTCAGCTGAAGCTGTTGTGGCTTGCTCACATCGCCAATGTGATGAAAGTACGAGACGCTCTCAACGATGCCTATGCTACGGCTGCGATGATTTCAGCTGAAATTAACAATGTTTCCTGTACTCAAGACTTTAATTCGTATGCCGAAATGCTCTACAACCGCCTGAACGGAGACGAATCCGAGTTGCTGGCGCGTTGGCAAGGCTTCGAGAGTCTTGGGAACTAATGAGGTGTCCAATGATGTCCCGGAACACCATTACCAATGGCAACTCCGACCAGCTTCGGCAATGGTGACAATGAACATCATCGAGTACCAATTGAAAATACAATGAAATTGATCATTGACATCTCTCTCCCTTACTTCTTAACTTTGGAAATCTTTTCAGCTTTCTTGCTCTTGATTCTCTTGGCTTCGATCATCTTGTCTAGGAGCACATCAGTGTCGCTAGTGTCGACTGCAGCCTGATTTTCGGGAATTACAATGCTCATCTCTGGTGCGCATATCAAGTGATACAACATTTTCGGTCGCAATGTCGTTCCGGCATGTATGGGCATTTCTCCTCTCTGACTTTGCCATCCGCCTTCACCTGTCAAGAATGACCATCCCATTGCTGCGACACATACTCCGCAATTTATCTTGTCAGGTTGCTCTGGCCCGATAAGCGTTTGCCATCGAGGAAAGTCAACATCCTTGCCAAATTTTAGCGTTCTCCAATACTTGATTGCAGGAATTATCACTTCTTTGGCTCGGACACGTGTTCTCTTCAGCCAATCATCGGTATTAAGCGGGTCATACACGATTGCTTTGCTCGCTCTGATATCAATCACAATGAGCGTCCAGTGTGCATTTGCCGAATTGCAAGGGGCTACTAAGTAGTCAACATCTCTTTCGTTTGGTTTGGGCATTTTCCATTGCTCCACTTTACGAACGGTTGACTCCAAAAATATTGCTCGTCCGTGACGCATACAAGCAAGTTGAAGCACCACCGAGATTGGTGAGTCTTTCACCCACTCCCTGTTAGGTATCGTTTCAATAAGTTCCGGTATAGTCACAGATGTAGTGACACCACCAGACCGTGTGAACGAAATATAGCTCGAGAGGGAGGTGAGCTTCAGTTTAGACATGATCTCCTTCGCCATTTCAAATTCGGTAACTCCTGGAACACTAAAACAGTCAGTATCAAACTTGTCTTCTGTCCAATTGCGGTCTAGCCATATCATAGCTTTCTTGTACATCTGATGTTGTGACTTTAAGCGGTAGAAATCCTGCATCGCCCATAAAACACATCTGTCATTGTACAAGAACAAAAACACCGGTAAGTTCACTAGTCAAATAACAATTCGCACCTGTTTTCTACAGTAACTTACTCGTGATATGGTGTTGGATCCGGTAGTAGCCGAAGAGCATATCGTTTTCGAGGATACACCATTTTAGACAATTTGATATCTGTCCTCAGTGTTGTCAAAGCATTTGTCACCGCAGCTTGTCCAAAAACAACACCAACCGATGTAACACTACCACCCACTTTGTCGGTATCTACTTCAACTTTGCACATTCCATCGGACGCTTTGTTTCTAATAACCGGATACGCGCGCAACACTTCTTCGGTTTTGTCGTGATTATTTGTCCGCTCTAACCAGACAACGACATCACTCAGTTGGAAACCATTGCTATACTCCTCCACAGTGACTTCAACACTCAGCCTGGGATGTCTTAGCTTTTTGGAGCTGTTGCGTTTTCTTGAATTGGATCTACTTCTCTGCACGCTTGGGGGAACCTTGATCTGCGCAAGTTAGGTTTGGGTATCTTTGCGAGCTTTTTTCTTCATGATAGTTGAGGTGCCTTTGGTGTCTGCGCTAGTGTCACTCGCTTTTGTCAAATGTGATACATCGTCACCATTGCAAACACTATTGTTGTCACCATTCACAAAACTACTAACATTGTTGTTTGCTTCGTCGCCATGGGCGACGTCAATCGCGTCAGCATTGCACTCCGGATTCAAACTGCCCACAGTCCGACCCACATCAGCCTTTTCCTCTGCTCTCGTATCTACAACAACTTCACCTCCATCCCCTTTGCCTTTGTATGGCGCATTAATCACCTTCTCGAGCTTCTCAAGCTCCTCTTCGAAATCCCATTCTGGGCTTTCGAAAAACGATTCTGGGTCAAACTTATCTTCCACTAATACCACATCTTCAACTGGATCGTCATCGTAAACTTCGGCGTCGCTGTTCTTATCTTTTGCAGCAGTTTGCGGGAAACTACCAAAAGCTGTAGTGAGTCCCTTGCAGGCCACTTCAACCATAGCGAGCTTCTTAAAAAATACTTCTGACGATGACTGTTCCAAGTCATTGATAATTGGAGCTAGTGTTGCCAGTACAATATTGTGTTTTTCAACATCACTTTGCACCAAAATCTTCCCCGCCGACCGCTCACCTCGTCTGAGCTTTTTGAACTCAACGCGTTTGCGATCGTGATTTCTGGCGAGGAAGCTTTTTGGAAGGTCGACAGATTCATCTACGCGCGTAGTGGGTCCAACTAGATTGCGAAGACCCCTATTGTTTTCGATGGTAGTTTTGAGGGTCGTGTCCATCGCAGAGGTAGAGTTATAGCTCCACCTGGAGTGAAGAACGTCATCTGGAAGAGTAGTTGCTCCCTCAACAACAATACTAACATAGATAACGTGCGCGCAAGGCGACCACCACGACAAATAGTAATCACACGAGCAAGAGCATGCGCCACGACTCACGCGATATTCAACTCCTCGACAGAAAAGCTTGGCTTCTTCTTGCGATTTACACAAAACTCGAAAACCTTTTTTATTTCGCTCGTACTCTCGAAATTGCGCCACAATTTTATTGCAAACGTAAGGACTGCAGCTGTTTGCTAGTTGATGCACTGCATCAGGGTGGCGGGGATTGAAGCGTGTCTGATAATCACAGTGTGTTAAATCTCCGCGCAATTCACGCATAGTTGCGTTTTGGTAAAGAAGAATTCCGTTCACACTGTGATCCAGAGTCATGTTTAAATTGATCAGCTTCTTCATTTGACCCCACGTCGCCTCTAGCCGATTGTTAGTAGTATTTCCAGCTTTGTAAGTCTTCGTGCGCAGGTGAGTAGCCCACATATCACGACACTCAAACCAATTTTTCTTTAAGTAGTCATCAAAACCAACACCAAACGTTCGTACGGGACTAAGAAGAGCTTGCCATCTCTTGTCGAACAATTTTTTAGAACGAGAAAAGATAGCAGATCTCTATGCAAGCTCAATTTCATCACGTTTGGAGCTGTCAATGTGATATTTTGTGTCGGCCATCTTTCTTCTCACAGAGGTGCTAGCGTGGACCTGGCAAAGAACCACCTGAAAATAAAATAAACATCAGTAAATGCATTTTACGCCCAATGGTGATGATCTCTACCATGCATGTAATGGTGATGATCTTTGTGGCGAAGTGGGTGAACACTTTTCGGCTTCCGGACTGGAAGTCGGTCGCCCAGAGTGTATAGTGCGTGTCCAGGTGGGTTCTGGAATGAAACGTCCAGATGCCAAGTGGGGTCAGTCTCAACCTTCCGGGATCCTATGGGTATCCGAAAGGCAGAGTTGGCGTGTGACCTTGTGGTATCCCTTTGGGTATCGTTTGTCTTCGTGTATCCGGTGTAGTCACCAATGAGTTACTTCTGGATGCCGATCGGGTCCAGGCGACCAAATGCCAGGTACTTTCTAGATGTAATCGTCTGGAATCGGTGAAAGACTATTAGCAAAGTCTTCCCCTAGCGGTTAACCAATACAATACAGAGAGTTAATATGCAAATATACAGCCGCTCTTATTCTTTGTGGCCCTTGAGCGGTGGGCACTCCAGATGCCAGTCGACGGAGTCTGATTCCGGAACACTGGCTCAGTTCCGGGACTCTCACAAGCGCACCACTTCCGGATAACCACTTGGTTACCGGAAGACAATATTCAAATGGAATCCGGGATTACTAGAAAGTAATCCGGATAACCCTCAATATACAATCCTATCACACAGTAGTTAATTCAATACAGTTCCAAGGGGCTAACTACTAACAACCTCCTAAAAACGCAGTTATAATATGAAATGGGTATCCGGAGGCCGGAATACCAACTGGAATATGAAATAGGAAGTTCACTTCCGGATGCGCCTTCCGGATCCCTTACCTAACTTGGTCTTGACCTTTGTGGAGAATCCCGCGACGGTATACGCTGTCGTCGCGGCCTAACGCTGGCGGAGGTGACCCCGAGCCCTCTTCTTGAGGCTGGTCGGCGGTTCTCGGCAGTGGTGGCTTATGGGAACCTCCCGCACACTCACTTGCGTCCTTGGTGGCAAATTGAACTCTCTGTTATTTATGTATAAGTATTTTGCTAAAGTCTCTGCTAAACATCTTGATTTCACTATAGAAAGAGGCAGGGAGCGCGTGTTTCTGTCGCCGAAGCCCGAAGAATTCCGGCTGGTGCCGAGCACATCCTGGTCGGTCGTCTTAGTCGGTCGGTAATCACTTGGCTTGAGTATACGTAGAGCTTCAACTGGATAGTGGGTACAAATCAGGATTTCCCCGGATGCCAGTCCCTTCCAAATGCTCTTGGTGTTTGAATTCCACGTGACCTTGGGCGGCTTCTAGAGTTCTTTTCACAGGATATACTTGGATACTGTATGGGCACCTGGTTCCGCTATATCAGGACTCCGGATGCAGATGGTCGACTCGGGATTCCGGGCCGGACATGGATTCCGGAGATTATCGAAAGTATTCCTGAAGCGTAACGCTTACATCTTCCCAGATTCCTGTCCCAATGTTGTAAAATCTCAGCCAATCAGCTCACAGATCAATGAATGGTCCTGGGAGGCGGCTTCTGGGGCGAAAATTCAAACCCACAGCACAACCGTCCCTCTCATCAAGAGCTCTCATTGAGAGATTTACTTCCGAGCTGATAGATCGTGATGAGACGAAGCGCACATCAGTCTCGCCAGAGGCCGCATCACATCTCGCATCCGAATTTCAGGTCTACACTCCCAGATTCCACTCATGGTCACGACAACGGTTTCAGTTCCAATCATTATCCAGATCAAGACTTCACTCATCCATTCACAGATCGCAGCTGCTCCAACCATCCAGAAGACACACATCTCAGGTCGGCTCGTCCACATCCAGGTATCACACATCCGTATTCACTATATCCAAGGTCCAGCTCTCCAAATAGCGCAGTCCCTGGGTGTGGATCTATCCAACGGTTGGCTGACGTGGCTTCTTTTCTCCATCGCGTCTCCGGTCGCCCGTTCCCAGCATACGACAGAACCTCAAAGAACATCGGCTTATTTCGTGCTCAGTTCACCATTTCCCAGCTTCTGGCCACTCCGATGACGACGACAAGCGACCTTACAGCGTCAGCAGACGCGTCTTCTGGACCCTCGGCGCCTCCCCCAGGACACACCTCGGTTGAGGGCGACACTGGTGGTGATGGCAGCTCCGAGAAGGGTTCCTCGTTTGATCCTGGCGCGGTGTCGATGGTTGCAAGCAGCGGGACGACCACAGGAGCTTCTGCGAACGCCAAGAATTCTGGGAATGCGGCGAACGCCAGCTTCCTCTCGCCTGCAGATGCTGCTGCGCATGGAATCTCGACGACTATGGCACCAGGAAGCGGCCCGTCCGTTCCAAGCTATCTGGAAGCTCCTCCTGTTCACGATGGTGACACCAACATCCATTTGGTAGGTGTTCCAGCAACTGTTCGTCATCTGGAAGGTGGTGCCTTTACACGAGACGGCTACGGTGGTATGGAAGTCCTGGTGCCAGTGGAAAGTTTGACAACTCGGGAGAAGTCGGCCCTGAATGACTGTGTCGGAGACCATGTGGATCTTCGCACTCGTGTTCTGATGCCTCGTGGGACTCCTCTGGAGAGTACGGACTTGGAGGGCCTTCTGGACAGCGTCCCAGTTCGTCGTGAAGTTGCAAGTCTCCTGACAGAATTTGGACACGAGAGACTTGCGGAACGAGTATTTGGAACGATCTCGTCGCTTCGGAAGGTCATCCAGAGGGACATCCGAGCGCAGGCGCTCCTACAAGGAGGTGACACGGCACTTCAAGATATCGATCAAGTCCAGGCGGAGCTCGCACAGCTCAAGCGAGACTACCAGCTCGTGACGAGCCACTGGGATCAGCGACTGTTTCAAGCGGGTGTCGAGAAGGAGGAGGCACTTCAGAATGCTCGTGATGACATCCGACATCTCATGGAGGAACACAATCGGGATAATCGAGGACTCCGGAAGCAGGTGAAGAACCTTTCAGTGCAGTTGGAAGACGCGAAAATCCATATTCGGCTGCTTGAAGAGCGGCTTCGAGCGTCTGGTTTCAGTCCCATCGACCTCATGAACTTCTTGGGGGGCGGTCGAGGTGGTTCAGTGATCAATGCCCACTGGCAACGTCTTTTGGATCTTCTGGTCCACTTCAAGGATGGATCTGCTGTCGACCCTGCTTGGCGTACCATGATCACAGTCATCGCTGCGGATGATCCAGGTCTCGTGTCGACTCCTTTCGTCTCATTGAGCCGCCCTCGGGATCCGGACGGGGGAGAGTCCACACAGTCAGAGCTTCCTCGGCATTTGGACCTCACTCGAACGCATACGTCCGTACCAGCAAACACGTCATCGTCTAAGCGCAAACGGTCGTCGGGAAATCCAGCGTCCAAGAAAAACCATCGCGCTCCGGACACCATCCAGGGTCGTCCGTCGGACTGGGTCAAGCACTCTTCCCACGACTGTCGCACGGACAAGTATCCTTCCATCCAGGCAAAACAACAAGCGTTGACGTCCCTGACTGACTACCCGGTTACTTGGGACGACCTTCGTCTGGATCTCCAAGCACTCATGTTGTCTGGAGTCCAGTACCCGGACGCTGTCGAGTGGCTCAGTGACGATCGGGAAGCCCACGTCACGTTTCGTCTGAGCGCACTGGTTGAGATGCTTGTCCGGATGATGTACTGGAATTCTCTAGATGACGTTCACTGGACCAAATACGTCCCACGCCGATACTTCACAATGGCTGAAGGGGTTCTCGACGGTCTCCAAGATCAGGGTGTGGAGCCTGAATACTGGGGCCCGCTTGTCGAAGGTCTAGATGATGATCCAGATCCGAACGCCCTAGTGGTAGAGGCTGATGACGACGAGCGGGTGGACGAAAACTTTGTTCCGGAGGCCGAAAGTGACGATGACCAAGGGCTGGAGTCTTCTCGTCAACCAGATCCAGAAGACTTGCCTCCAAAATCCAAGCGTCGGCGTACCAACTGTGACAGTCTCAAGTCGACATCCCGGAAGGATCGTTCGGGTCAAGGGTCCACGACGAATCTGGCCAAGAAAGCCTTCTCGGATCTGACCTCAGATGACCTACGGATCATCGAAACTCCCGGGGAGAACACCGGCTCATGGATGCATTATGGCGTCCGGATGAAGAGGGGTGACGCGACAGTGACTTCATCGGAGCAGACACTCGGGTTTCCGGACTACGCTCCCAATCGCTACGATCTGGATCTCCTGAAAGAGCGTACCACGTCCAAGGAACGTGAACTCATCGCCCTTTTGGATTCAAAGCCTTGGGATAAGATCTATGCTTTCCGTCCGCGAGAACTCTTCTTCCATGAACGCAAGGATCTCAGTTCTGATGCTCTTATTGCTTTGGACTCCTGGATTGGATTTGTCAGCCGGAACACTCGCGCATTCTGGGAGGAGACTCACTGGCTGACTTTCGACACGTCGGATAACGTATCTCCGAAGTTGGCTGCAATATATCTGGACCGGTCCAAGCGTCACGCTTCCTTCCGGAAGAAAGCACTCTCGTTGCTCCGAAAGGTAGCTCTCAAGCTCCCACACACCATCTGGAACGAGCCCGGCATCTGGAAGTACCCTTCTAGAATCTGCCACTGGGTCTTGATGGACTTAAACCACTGCGATCCAGAGACTTCGAAACCGTACACACTGTTGGAACAACTCGCTATTCTGGACGCTGCCGAACCTGCACGCACACAATGGAGTTCCTGTTCGACGGATGCTGAACGTATCGCGCATCTGCCGAAGGAAGTCCGGAAGTCGTTGATACCAGTGGACAAGCGCATCCAGATCAGAGACCTCTGGAAGTACAGCCGCTAGGAGATGTACACCTAATCGAGTGAAGTCTTTGTTCTGCATAATACCAAAGGTAGCGTAACTCCATCACTTAACCACTCGAAATACATCTCAAGTATCGTTGCCATCCAGAATACTCTCTGTTGTAAGTCTATCCAGATTTCGAAAAGCTCATCGCTTCCAAAATCCATAGCAATCCAAAAACAATCAATAATTCAATCGTAATCAAAGCAAAATTCAGTCGTAGTTGCAATCCAAAAGTTCCGTCGTCTGGACGTCCAAAGTCAGCATCTGGATGATTAAACTCGTGGATGGTCGTCCCCAGCTTGCATTGCCTGGAACCTCGCACGCGCCCGAGCTCCTTGATTGAATTCATATAGCAGGGCACCGCAACTGAGTTGGGACACAGGTAACCACTCGGGTTCATCATATCCTTTCCACTTGACCAAGTATTCCCGACTGCGTTTGGACGTCCGAGTGCGTTTGGACCACCGGAGGTCCAGAATCTTCTCAACTTCATACTCACCGTTTCCGGCGTCTGGGGTCCAACTGTCTTCCGGAAGCAGGGCGGCGTCTAAGTCATCGTCATCCTCAACGTCGATCTCCACAATGGGTCGCTTCGGGAATAGGGCACGTGGCTTCAGTCGGCTAATATGCACCCAAGGGTTGACACGGTATCCCGTGCCCTCGACCTTGAGCTTCACCCGGAAGTCCTCATGTACCTCGTCGATCCGAAAGGGCCCATGCCACAGGTGTGCCAGCTTTCTGCTGAGTCCAGTCTGGACTTTTGGAATGTAGAGCCACACGGAGTGACCCTCTGTGAACCCGGACTTCAGACGGTCAGAAAGCTCCCTCCACTTCTGCGTCTGGATTTCGGACCGATGTCGCTTGGCCTTCTTCTGGAGATCTTCAGCAAACGCCATAGCGTAGCTGTAATCCCGTTGCATCTTTCGTCGCCACTCGTAAGCCGACCTTTCTGGAACACTTGCGGGTTTTGGACCCAGCATGGCCGAAATGGTATTCTGGGCATCCCAACCATGGACCAGGTAAAACGGGGTTTCTAGACGTGTCGCATCGAAAGATGTGTTCAGGGCGAACATGAGTCTCTCGACATGGTCGTCCCAGTCACTCTGGTCAGCTTCCATGATGTACGCCCGGATGCTCCGGACGACCGTCTGGACGGATCGCTCCTGTTGACCGTTGGCTTGCGGACGGTATCCAAGTGTCGCCCTCTGGAGGCTCCCTAGTAGATTCCGGAAGCACTCGAAAACCGCACTCATGAATCTGGGATCCTGATCATGCCGGATCATAGAACTTGATCCGAATCTCTGGAATACCACTTGTTCGTAGACCTCCGCGACTTCCTGAGCGGTAGTAGAACTCATCGGCTTGCACATGACATATCCGGAAAACATATCCTGAAAAAGAAGTAGGAATGTGTTTCCTCGAGCGGATTTTGGAAGATGCGTCACAAAGTCCATCGACACCACTTCGAACGGGTATGATGGCTCGATATTTCCGGGTGACGGTCCTGGGTTAGGAGGCCGTCCCTTCCCGGATGCGCAATCCACACATTCCTTGACGTGTCGTTCCACGTCAGCATACATACCAGGCCAGTAGTATTCCGCGAGGAGTTTCTCGTGCGTCCTCCGGATGCCCTGATGTCCGCCCTGAAAGTCTTCATGAGCATAATGCAGCATGTCGGAACGCAAGGATTCGGAACGACCAGCCTCAGATCTCCCAGGAAATCCCGAGGGCGTTTCTGGGTGACCGTTGTCATCCGGAACAGAATGTCTCTGGAATCTAGAATGAATAGATCCGCTACCTTGGCAATCTTGCGGAGTCGTCTACGCGAGAACCTCTCCAAGTCACCTTTCAAGAATGCCTTGAGTTCCGACAGGTATTCATCGGCATCTTGATGCACCTTGATACGTCTCCACCTTTCAGCCTGAAGTTCAAGTGGTCCCATCGGAGGTATGTCGGGGTTTCCGGAATCAGGATGCCCCGCCTCGGTAATGACTGCCATCACTCGAGCGGCTTCAGGCAAGGGAGCGGATTCCGGGCCAGGTGTGACCTGGTCATCCGAATCGTTGACGTTTGGAATCTGGGTTCCCGGACAATCCGCATCCGGAATTCCAGACTTCATCAGCTTTTCAGGGATTTTAGACACAAGTTTTAGGTGCCTCAAGTCACCTTCATCCGTGACAGTCCACGACTCGTCCAATGCAAGGGTCTTGGCCGTCAAGTAATCGGCGGCCTGATTATAATCGCGCTTGAGATGTACAAACCTGATCTTCCGGAATCCGCGTTTCAGAACTTCGGCCTGTGCTAAGTGTTTCTGCAGGTGTGGCTGGTTACAGTTGATCAATCCTTGAACTTGCTGAATCACGATTCTGGAATCCCCGACAACCACTAATTCCTCGATATTCTTTCCGGATGCCATGATCATCCCTTTCAAGAGGCCATGGTATTCCGCATCGTTCACAGTGACGTCATCCAGAGCAAAACCTCGGGCTTCCATAATCTTCCACCCAGGTAGTTTCCAGAGTACGCACCCGCAACTGCCTTTCCGGGTTGATGTCTTTGCAGCACCATCAAAACTCAGGACGACACCTTCATAGTCTGACTCTAGCATCTCGATGCTCATCACGGGGGGTTTCCGGATGCGTCCCTTTATCGGGATCAGGGATTCCGAAATCTCATCCAGATGTTCTCTCGGAGTGATCCCAGCACCCATAATGGCAGCCAGTCCATCTTCGTCCTTTGGACTTTCCGGATGTCTAGATTCCAGTGTGACAATGTGAGTCCCAAGGTACACACCTTCCATCAGCAGACTTCGAGTTGATGACCCACTTCAAAACAGAGTATCTGGTATACACGATCAGCTGGGATTGCTCTATCAGTATCCGAAATACCTGAAGTACCCTCAGGATGGCAATGACTTCCTTTCCGCGATATGATACCGGATTTCGGACTCGTTCAGGACACGGCCTGTATATCGGACCGGATGTATGACCCCGTCGTATTCCTGACCCAGGACGGCACAAGCTGCCCAGGCGTTCGCATGTGGGATGATGACGAAGGGTCGATTCCGGTCTGGATGCCGCAAGAGGGGGGTCGAGACGATCCTGTGCTTCAGGATTCCAAAAGCTTCCTTCGCCTGGTCCAGATTCCTTCCTGATCGAATCTGCTCGTCGTAAGCTCGTACAGCACCGCAGCGATAACTGGGAAATCCTCAATGAACTTGTGATAATAGTTCAAGCTTCCGAGAAAGGACTGTATCCCTTTCAGGGAGTCTGGAAACGGGAGATCCAAAACTCCTTTCGCGATCTTCGGGGTTGCCGGATTCCTTCTGCGCTAATCTCGTGAGACAGGTATGGGATGCTCAGCTTTCCAAATTCACTTTTGGAAGACTTACTGAAATGTTCCAGTACCGAAGTCGGAATAGCAGGGCATTTAGATCCTCACATAACTGGTCCCAAGTCGGCGCACCATGAGCGATGTCATCAATGTACGAGCTACGACCCAGGACCGGACTCATCTGAGAAGGAGCTGGAATATTCCTCTGGAACACAGTCATAGTATCGGAAAGAATCGGGACCTGACTTTCAGAAGCCGGGTCTCCAGATTCCGTCAACTTCAGGAATTCCAAGACTTCCGGATCCACTTCAGCTTCTTCCTCGGGAGACAAACGCACGAATCCCCACAAGCAGTTGTTGATTACCGCTTGGTAAACCAACGGTGCATTCTTCAATCCAAACGGCATCCGGATCCACTGAAAGTGTCCAAAAGGACAAACAAAAGCCGATATCAATTTGGCGCGTTCAGACATCCGGATCGCCCAGAACCCACTCGCCATGTCCAGACTCATGAACCACATTGCACTCTCGAAACCAATCAGGAGGTCGTCAATCAGGGGTAGTGGGTAGTTGGATAACACAATAAACCCATTAACCACCCGATAGTCAATACACATCCGGATGTCCTCACCATTCTTTTTAGGACGATGACAATTGGAGAGGCCCATGGCGATTCCGAATGTTCGATCAATCCAGTTTCCAGAAGCTTCTTCAAAAGTTCATACACCTTGACCGCCAAATGAGGTGCTATCGATCGCGGACGTTGGGCGACAGGTTAGCCATCCGACATCAGATCCAGATCAGATCACACCTCTTGCAGGAGCGGGTGCTGCATTACCGTCGCCCAAAAAGATACTGTGATGGCTTTTCAGGATTCCACGAAGTTTCCGCTCTTCTTCCGGAGAGGTCTTTCCGGGTTCCCCGACGTCAGCCTTCTCAATATCGCATTTTGGACTCAATCGTGTACTTCCGGA